>PUQB01000033.1:950169-1014659 GCA_003024785.1 Selaginella tamariscina | reverse complement strand
GAGGTCCCTCTTAATTTTTTTTCAATACACTAAAAACTTAATATATGAATATCATGAAAGATTGGGAGATTTTATTGGATTTTATTCAGAAAATGAAGTTAAATAGTGATGTCATTCATGATTTTCTTCATCAAAGCATGGTAGATAATGATGCTTTTTCATTATTTGAAATTGTATCTATTTAATATATAACTATGACTTGAAATTGTTGTCCCTTTATTAATGTATGTATTTTGAATGTTCTTTTTAATAATTTTGAATATGGCATTTATGACTTGCATTTTAAATTCACATAAAAGAATAAAATTAATAAAATTATTTAATTATTTTTTATATTACGATGGGACAATTGCATGATAATTAATAATGTCATTTGACTAAGGCAATTCAATCATATGCAATTAAACTTATTCATTTCTCAACTTTAATTTTTTTATTGTTGTATAACTTTCATTTAAGTATTAAGATTTTATAAAAACACACATAATGAAAAAAGAAGAAAAATTAGAAAGAAACAAGGACTTAAAAAAAAAAAAGATGAAAAATTAAGAAGAAAAGGGAAAATTAAAGAAAAAAGTTAAATGAACAATATGAAAATGAGGCATTGAATTATAAAAGAACACTATTTATTAGAAAATGATTAATTAATTGATGAGATTATTTTTTTTTTTAAAAGATTGTAAAATTATCTTATGGAAAAGATATAACAAAAAGAAAAAACATGAAAATAATAATATAAAAGACCATATTAAGATTGGTGTGATTACTTCTGTGTGCAAACCTAGTTTAAACCCTCCTTATATACCAAAAGAAATATTTCTAAAATATGTTAAATACAAATATTAAGATATTTAAGAACTTTACACTAAGTCTCGTCACGATGCTATTAATTAAGGAAAAATTTTGCTTTAGGAATACTCAAAACCACCACCATCATCACTATCACTTTCATCATCACCATTGCTATCACTTTCAACGCCACTGTCATTTCCAGCTTTCATTTTTCACTTTCACTTTCAATTAAAGTTTCCATTTTAAGTTCTAATTAAAACTTCCACTTTAAGTTAAAGTTTTTACTCTTAGTTCCAACTTGAGTTACAACTATGTCATTAGATAAAGGAGCTTACATGTTAAGTTTTCTTCAGAGTATTTAATACAAGTTCTTCTAGATTGATTCAGCTTTAGTTCCATTTAGTTTTTCCTTTTGAGTTTCCATTCCATTTAGATTCTAAATTCTATAATTCTCCATTAAATTTTTTTTTTTTCCCTTCTCTTTACTTTATTTCTTCTATTTTAATCACTCTTGATAGGATCGTGATAGCTAAAACACTATGAAGAATGTTATCTCTTTTCAAACAATGCATAAATCTCTTGATCATATGCAAGTTGTTTTCTAGGTGTCTGAGGAGACTAATAAGGCACTAAGGGCTGAAGTTGAACATCTTTGCAACTCACCAATTTTTTATATAATAAGCCCTCTAGAACCAAAGATTAACATGCCAACGGGACTCATATAGAGTTTTGTGGGTTCCTAAACAAGGTAAAACTATGAATCCCTATGCAACTAAGGTAGTATTCCACTAATGCTGTTAAGGTGGATTGGTTAATTCCCTCCTTTTCGGAACCATTTTTTCATGGTTTATTGCACTCTTTGAAAATTATGATTTGATTTATTATCCGTCCACAACCTCAACTTGAACAAGTGGATTTAAGAATATATTGTGGGAAATAACAGACTCCCACTCAATAAATTCACATTTGCTCCACAGTATATGAGTCCCTCATAGGACATGGTAGATTGTGCATTTATGTTATAGGTAGACTACATGGCATGAGAGTACACATACACATGCTATTGTGGTAAAGGGATGACTTGGTGAACGTCTAATGTGAATACTCATGGATAGCAAGAGTAACAATAACTTGTAGAGTACAGCTTGCCCACAAAGACTATGCCTCAATATGAGATTGAGGGCTCATACAATTACACACAATTGTAGTGCTTATGGAGGAGTTACAGCTAAAGGTTGGCAAAACCCAACTAGTAAAGACTTTTTACAACTTGCCTACGAAGATTGTGCCTTAATACAAGATTGAGGGCTCAACTATTGCTACACAAAGTTGAAGTGCTTGTGTGGAAGAGTTATAACTGGAGATTGGCAAAACCCAATTGGGAGAGACTTTTTACAGCTTGCCCATGAAGATTGTGCCTCATTACAAGATCAGCTACTATCACACAGAGTTGGACTGCTTATGTAGAGGAGTTACATCTGGAGGTTGGCAACACCTAGTTGGTAAAGACTTTTTGCAACTTACTCATGAAAACTATGTTTCAATATGAGATTGAGGGCTCAACTATTATCACACGAAACTTTGAGTGCTTGTGTGGAAGAGTTACAGTTGAAGGTTAGCAAAACCTAGCTAATGACAACTTTATGTAGGTTGACCATGAAGATTGTGCCTACATTCAAGATTGAGGGCTCATCTACTATCACACAAAGTTGTAATGCTTATGTGGAAGAGTTGTTGGCAAGACCCAGTTGGTGGAGACTTTACAGCTTGCTCACAAAGATTGTGCCTTAATACGAGATTGAGGGCTCAGCTATTGTCACATAGTTGGAGTGCTTGTGTGGAGGAGCTACAATTAGAAGTTGGCAAAACCCAAATAGTGAAGACTTTCTGTAACTTGCACATGAAGATTGTGCCTCATTACAAGATCAGCTACTATCACATAGAGTTGGATTGCTTATGTGGAGGAGTTACATCTAGAGGTTAGCAAAACCTAGTTGGTAGAGACTTTTTGCAACTTGTTCACGAAGACTATGTTTCAATACAAAATTGAGGGTTCAACTATTGTCACACAAAGCTAGAGTGTTTATGTAAAAGAGTTACAACTGGAGGTTGAAAAAACCCATGGTGGAGACTTTTTTTTTTGTGGAGCTAACACATGGATCTCATCCTTGGGATGAGTTGGTTAGAGTGTGTAAATCCTAAGATTAAGTGAAGCATCAACAAGTGAAGCTTGAATATGGTGGAGTTAAAGACACTTGGTTTGGAAAAAAATTGAGTCTCCAAACACGTATCTTTTTGTCATGTGCAAGTGTGTGTTTACTCAACATGAGGTGGAGTAATTGGGTCACATTGTGATGTCAAGGGGAGTTAAGATTTATCCACATAAAGTGACAATGGTGGAGCAATGGCCAGTTCCTAGTAATGTACAAGAGTTGTGGAGTTTCTTGGCACGACTGGTTATTATTGTCAAAGACTATGTTGAGAAAGCATCTATATTACTTAGGTTCATGAGGAAGTACTTTCCTTTTATATGGAGTACTTCAAAAAGCGCAATTTTTCAAGATTTGAAACAAATCTTGATACATGCACTAGTTTTATGTATTGTAAATCCCTCCAAGCCTTATGACTTAGTACAGTAACCTGTCTAAATTAAAACCTGTATATAATTAAAACCCTCTTTAAATTAAATAAAAATCATGGTCCCACTGTATATATATATTATTGTATGCTATTGTGTTCTGCCTTCTTATTTAAAACCCTCTCTAAATTAAATATTTTTTCCAGTCCCAACGTGTTTAATTTATACAGGTTCTACTATATTGTGTGGTGCTAGTGGAGTGGCCATTGGAGCTGTAATTAATGCAAGAAAGAAAATGTATTGCTTATGAGAGTCACACTTTAAATCTTACGAAGCCATAATACTCGATTTATGAATAAGAATTACTGGCTATTGTTAATGCATTATGAATTTGAAGGCACTATTTTTATGGTGCAAGTTTCAAGGTGTTTATAAATCATAAGCATTTGGTATATTCATTCACACATAATGACATATGCTTTCTCATGCATCAAGGAAAGCCAAAGTGGTTAAAGAATTCCAAACATATTTTGTAATGCATTGATAAAGATGGTTAGTGAGTTTAGTGAGGTAATTCAATGTGCTTAAGCATAAGATGTCGAGGTGTATAAGCTCAGAGGATAGTTTACTTATTTCAAGATAAAGTTCTTTACTAACCATTTGAACAATCAAGTATTATATTTCCATCATGATTATTCAAAAGCTAATCACTTGGGGAAGGGGGTGAGGGAAACTTTGAGTTGATCTAAGGTTCTATTAAAGGAATATGAAAATTGATATCGTATTGTAGGACTTGTGACAACTAAGTGGGCTATTAGTACCATTTGCCCTATTCCAACAAGTGATGAGAAGTATCTTTATGAACTTTATCACTCATTTGCCAAGGACATACAAGTAAAATGAATAGTGTGGGTCATTATAAACAAGTTGACAAAATTTGTCAAGTTAGTTTCCTTATGAAAAAATGTGAATGCATTAGAGTTAGTTATGATGTATCTACAACAATAGCCAATACAATGGGATTGGGATGAATATGTACTACGCTAGGTTCGAATCACATCTCAAGATAGCTTTTGAGTTGGTGTTAGTAAATAAAAAAGCCTAGGATAAAATGGATAACGAAACTAGAGATCTGAGTGTTGAATTTAAGAACATTCAAAATTTCTATAAAAATCAACTTTATTAAGCACAAAAGCTTCTTAGAGTTCCAAATGGAAAATTATGTATATCTTGAATTAATATTTATCACACATATAAAATAGAACACTATTGTGACCTTATAAAAAAGACACAATGATAAGTTATCTCCTATCTATATAGGTGTTTATGACATTTTGGAACATATTTATAAGGTTACATATTGGTTACATTTATCAAAAGAAGTGAAGGTGCAGCCAATGTTTCATGTTACAGAATTAAATAGAATACTCACAAGGAATGAGGCCAAGTAAATTCTTTATGGGTATACAAAGAGGTTAATGATATATGACTAATTGAGTATGTATATATTGATATTCTCTTAAGAAGAGGAAATAACTAATATAGATATGGTGTGGATAAGCTTTTGGAGAGCGGTCCAGTGGTTTTGTGAGGGTCTCAAGTATTGTACATGTTGGTCCTTAACATTAATGAATGGGTCTTCTTTACCTTTATATACTGTAGAACACCTATGAAATGTTATTTAGTATATTTTCTTATTAATATACCAAAATCTTACGGATTTAATGTAATTATACGATAGTTGTTTTACCTTTGCAAAGTTAATCTCAAGACTCGTCGAAGCATGTCTCACAACATGGGGAGAACAACATGAGAAACACGCTGGAGGACACGTGAGTGTCTATCTTGGATGTTCAACAGTGGACCACCTTATAACAATTAAAGGATAATTGCAGAGAAGATAAGGAAATGAGGACCATTGCTATGCTCCACCATTTTTCAAACATGACAAAATTTATACCACATAATATCTCGACATGAAGGTGAATATGGACAATTTCAAGGGAACTATGGCCATCATGCAAACCACATATCCAAAAGCTCCTTTGAGACTTTTGTATAGCTGACTATAACCCCGTTCTCAGCTCATGTGGATAGTCCGTGCGATTGCCCTGGTGTGTGTGTGAGAGAGCAGGTGACTATGCACGCATGCATGTGTTTGTGTATGTTATGCCTACGATCTCAATTATATCGTGTAAGTATAGACTAAGAGTATATTTAGAAAGATCCATATACCTTGTATAAATGAGAGGTGTTAGCTCTTTAGAAACTACGAGATTCATATATCATTATATGTTTTAATTTATAGAAAATTTTAACTACTTGGCAACTATTATTGCAGATGTTTAATGTGATCATAAGCATATTTAAGGGAAACGCTACCGTGATGGAGGATCTTGTGAGCAACTGTAAGATTTTGGAGGAAGAACTGACTAAGAACAAAGAATTATGCAATCCCTATTTCGGTGGTGACAAGTTGGGATTGAGTGACCTTGTGTTGCTGGCTCCTGCAATGTGGGGTGCACCATTGATTCCTGGCTCTGAACAATGCCCTAACTTGAACAAGCTTGTTTGTGCGCTTCGAAACCATCCCGTTGTGAAGTCTGTCATTCCCGATCTGGACACACTGCAAGGCATCATTCTTGAATCCAAGCCTGTCTTCAACGAGCTCTATGGGATTTAAATTTGAGCTGTTATAAACTGAACAAAGAAAAAAAATGCTTGTTTATTGTTTATTATGAATAAATTTAGCCTGAGATTTATACAACAAAGGTTCTTACCAGCACAATTATTGCAGATAATTATTCATATTTCAGGAAAAAAAAAATCATTGTGTTTGAAAATGCCTTAATAAATGGAATGATATACGGCAGAGACGTTGAACTATATAGTATATATATGTATATATTGTGCACATTAGATATATGGGCTTTTATCTAAAGGTATTTTCTCTACAGAGTCTACACTGTAACAGGTATCGGACAAGTTTGTTATAGATATTGCAAGAACTTCAAATGCATGCATACACACACATACACATATATACATGTAGACATGCATATACATGTAACATGTGGCACGTACCCCTCCATAGTCTCTCTTTGCCTTACGTACAGATACTTCTCTATACACTAATAATAAATAGTTATTTAGTACATTTTAATAATTTTATGATTAGTGTGATCTTAAATCAATTTAAGTGATTTATATTATTTATAATAAAAGGTTCTTCTTGCGTTTGAAAACCTTTTATTAAGAAAATTATATGAAACACGTAATCGTATCAAACATGGTATTATCATAATATAATTATCATAATTATTATGATTTTTTAATAATGTGGCTCACATTATATTTGGTAAATTACAAGTTTAAGAAGCTCTCTTAATTAGTGCAAGTCATACTAATTGTTATGTTCTAAATTTGAATTTTTCTGAATCATACTAGTGTTTATTACTTTTACACATAGACCTAAATTCCTAGAATATTCTGTATTCAAATGTTTCTTATTCCATCTTATCCAGAACAATGTGGATTCGCTTATGTAAGTTAATAATACATTATTGTTGTCAATAGATAGTAAGTTCACCAAATTAAATATAATTACTGTGGGTGTATATGTGTTGGTTGTATCAACTCAAAACTGTTGAAATTTGTGTTTATATCTTTTAAGATACGGAAGTAAGTAAGATTTGAAAAGCTCCCGTTTGAAAATAGTGTCAAACGTATCCTATGTATTTAAACACTGTTTACAATGTTAAAACATCGGCTTAGACATCTTTTATTAATTAAAAATGATAAAAATATATCTCAAGTTTGTGATTAGTTAACATAAACATTTGAAAAATAAATATTATTGTTTGATATTTTATGTAGCAGCGCCACGATCTAACTTACAGTTCGTTCAGACAGAATTTTCACTCCAATGTACCTATATTAAAGTATGAGCAATGTGTGTGCGTGTGCGTGTGCGTTTGTGTGTGTTGTATGAGAAAATAGAGTACTACCTTCCAAGCATCATAACGGTGGCCTGAGGATTCGTCCCAGGCGACAACTCAAAAGTAGAGCCGTCAACCACACGCAAACCACTTGTTCCAACAACGTTGTAGTTTGAATCTAAAACTTGCCCAACTACACAACCACCGTGGTAATGCCATATAGTAGTAAGATTTCTTTTGCAGAAGTTAGCTATGGTAGCGTTTATGCTCCCATAGAACGCTCGATTTCTTCTATTTGGCGCTCCTATTGTTCCTCCAGAGGGAAGAGTTAAGTTTTGATACACAAATGGTTGAAAAGAGCTTGCCAGCAACACTTCCTCGATCCTGTTCACCCCAGATATACAAGTCTCTAAGTCCCTTGGGTTACTGAAGTAATTAAACGTGATTAGTGGATCATCCTTAACATTTCTGGTTTTCAAAACCAACTGGCCAATTGAGAAGGGACCTGCCACCTTTTCTATAACAGTAGCACCTTGTGTAAAACCGGTTAGACGTGATATAGCAATGCCACTCGCTGTTTCAATATAGTTACCAAACAATGATGTAATCCCCACTACCTGGGCTGAAGAAGACTCGACATGCGACGGGGAAGGAAAACTTACCGTTGCAGCTGGATTATCTCTTACGTTCTTCCCAACCCAAGGTGATTCGAGTGTGAGTTTGATCCCCATAGTCCTTAACTCTCTTGCAGGTCCAATTCCACTCAAGAGAAGCAACTGTGGACTTCCGATTGCGCCGGCAGACAGTATCACCTCGCTGCTAACCTTCGAGTTGAGAAGAGCTGTACGTTGTTGTCCGAACTGATCTGTGTATTTAACCCCGTAAGCCCTTGGACGACCGACTCCTGCATATAATTACGCAAATTTGTGATTACAACATTCTATAGTAGCAAACCTTGGAACAATATGAGTTGAGCTTCAGCATGGAGCAGAACGACTAAATTGTTCCAGTTTGCGTAAACGAACAAATTCGAAGCTGGCCTTCTAACACCTTGGTTGTTAAAAATGGAGCCACCTGTTTGTGTACCAGGTTGGAAGTCATAACTTGCACCGTTATCGGGTGTCACTCCGGCTTCAAGCAAGGAACTTCTAAATGCAGACTGATAAGGTCCAAGATTAGGAAATGATACCAAAACTTGCTCAACCCACTGAAAAGAAGAATTAACTAGTGTCTGATCTAATCCCATCTGACTTATAGTCTGTGGACTCGCACGGTTGTAGAAACCAAGGTTTATTGATGTCCCTCCTCCTAAAACTCGAGCGCGAACATTTGGGACGCCCTCTGTTGAGACAAAAGCTTGGACTGGTGTCTGTGTGCCTTGGTTAATGTAATTTGCACTGAAGTTGTCTCTCAAGGTAATATTTGGGTTTCCATATGGCGAGCCTCCGCGCTCCAGAAGAAGAACTTTGAATCTCTGTGACAACGTGGCTGCTAAAGGGCAACCGGCAGTGCCTCCTCCCACA
Organism: Selaginella tamariscina; assembly: GCA_003024785.1. Taxonomy (NCBI): domain Eukaryota; kingdom Viridiplantae; phylum Streptophyta; class Lycopodiopsida; order Selaginellales; family Selaginellaceae; genus Selaginella; species Selaginella tamariscina. The sequence goes on along the minus strand of PUQB01000033.1, from coordinate 1,005,828 downwards.
ATTATATAATCATATAGTATTGAAGGTGAATAAGTATTTGCCTCCTTTAAATGTTCACTTGGTTGTGTACTAACAGCTATATGTACAAATAAGTGAGATCTTTTTAAAATGATCAGTTAGTACTTACCGATGCCCACGACTAACAGGAGGAGAGCAAGAATTTGCCGCATTGTTGAGACCTTGAGTATTGTTCAACTAACACATTAAGAAGTTCTATTTTAGGGACCAAACTTCCTGTGCGCCTAAGTATTGGTATATTCGAATATTTTTGTGTATTGATAATATATATATAACAATATTACATTAGTGCGTCTAACGTGCATGCTGCCCTACAATTTCGTACAAATCCGTACAAATCCGTACAAAGGTAATGAATCCTATGAAATGAGAAGTGAATTATATAAAATCCATATAAAATGTTATCCTTGATGTGGAGGGGTGTCGAGCACATCGTTATGGCATATAAATATACTTTGCACAGCTACATTACGTTGGCAAGGATATTTGGGCTAATAAACTCACATTGTATAAAAAAATAAAAAAAAAAAGAATTGTTAAATAGATGCTAATATAGATGTAATAAATTACTTTTGTTTTATGCTACTGCTGATTCAAAACAAATTTTGGCATTGTAGACCATGGATGATTGATGCACCTCTATGAAGTCTGTTTTCGACTTCAACCATCCTTCGCACCGAAGATGTAATAAGCACCGATATGTTAAGGATTTTTTACTTTCACAAACTAATCCCCATTCTTAGTGCCAAGGGTGGGAATGCACATTTATGTATATGATAATTACCTTTTAAAAATCCTTCGTCCCAACAAATTATACATGTGTTCAAAAATAATAAAGTAAAGTTCTTAATTTCTTTTTAATTTTTGATAAGGTATACCCCTTTCTCTACCACTCTTTCTAACGGTTGTGAAGTTATCAACACCTTTAATTGTTGTCTCCTTAACAAAACTAATAATTATTAAAACCTTTTTCTTGATTCTTCTTATGTATTTTCTTATAAATCTTTTTAATTATTCTCCATGCGTATTTTGGTTATTATAAAATTTATTTTCGATTAGTCTATATCAATGATTCTTCTTTCTTTTGCTTTTTGACTTAGATATAGAGATAGTGTCTTTTCACTTGGCTCGACCGTTAATATTAAAAAAAAATTTATGTATTGAGCGAAAGAGGTGATTTTGAATTCCTTCTTTAAGTTTGAATTGAACTACTCCAAAATAATGTCATCATTTATTTATTAATCGGAAGCATCTTTATCACTTGTCGTTCCCTCTTCTTTCTCATAACTACCATCGCTCTCACGTGTTTCCTCATGTGGTTTAGGGTTGTCCTTTATGCATCCGTTAATGTCTTTTTCACATAATAAACCATCGTATAAATCATTATTTATAACATGCCTTTTGAATCTTACACATGACAACACAAGACCTTATGTCTTCATAAACAAGTTAATGATAAAATTTTTGACTTTGTCGATTGCATTATGATAAAGTTGATGAGTGCCCTCAATTTTTTTCATCTCGTTTCATGTGACATTTCTTAAATAAGTATTTTTATAATTATCGTATATAAAAATTTACATATAAGACCATTAATTACTCTAGTGTAATGTGGTTCATCCATTATGATATTGAAATTCAATTTCATTTCACTTAATTTCTCTTTATATTATCACTAACAACCCAAATTCACAATCTACACGTGAAAGACATAAATTATGTAGATAAATTGAAACAATGACATTCTTAATGTTGAAATTGGAGTTTACTTAATTAATAGATAAAACAAATGAAAGTATATAAATGATTGTGTCAAGATTTACAAGAGGTGTTTATAGAAGCATCACCATGCAAACACCCTTTCGTCATGTTTAAAAGGGACATCCCATCCTCAATACCAACGATGGAATGTCATTGAAATAGAAGGACCTTTCATACTTTTTGTGGAGCCTTGACTATCCTTGGTGTCGAGGACTGTTGAGACATGGTGTAGGGTATTTTCTATTGAGGTCAAGGCTTTACAAAGGCCATGAAAGGACACATTAACATTGTGATAATATAATTTAAACTTACAAAACTAGAATATACCTTCACTCTAACATCAAATCCACTGTTAATTTTGTTTGTGTTAACATACAAACCCCTTGTACCACCCAAAACTTTGGTTGAGATATAAGTTATATCATTTTTCTTTTATAAATGACGACAGCATAACTTTCTCCAACTAAAAACTTGTTACATATTTAAAGTAAGCTCTTCTCATTGTTGAGATGTTTGTTCCCCATTTACCCTTCTAAATAGACTTATTAAAAAACACTTAACTATCAGTTGTACATCATAGTGCTGAATCTTGTAACTTATTTATATGTGGAGGGTCGATGCACCATGCTAAAAAGTTAATTTATCTACCTTATAGAATTTGTGAATCTTGGTAGAGGCTCTTCATTCTCAAATCTCAAACCAAAAATGGAGGCTTCAAGAATTTAGAAGTTGTAAGACATCAATTTAACAACATTAAGCTCCTCTTTAAATTCCATGTTAGAGAAAGGAAAAAGCTTGTTATCAATTTATATATAGTGTGTTTTTTATTAGTGTCATAGTCCTTTGAGTGTTGAGCACTAACAAGAACGAGTCTCTTCGCCTTGACTAACTTCCTGTTAAGGCCTAACATAAAATGGATACTGTTGTAAATTTTCACATTGTAGTGTGAAATCACATTAAAATCTAGATACAAAGGAGCTTTGTCAATTTTATTATTTGTTATAATTTGTTATTAAATGAGAATGTATCGTCAACATCCAAAACGCATTGCATGAACTATAGTAGGGACAAACAATGTTTATTAGAGTTACCAAATTTAAAAAATAAATAATTTTAAAATAATTAAAATGACAAAAATGCATGTCTTCTTACCTCAAAATCATCCAGCATACGTTATTGGTGAATGTGATAATGATTGAGGTCCCTCCTACCTTTTTTCAATACACTGAAGACATTAATAATATATATGAATATCACAAAAGATGAGGAGATTTTTACTGAATTTTATCCAGAAAATCTTAGAGCCAAACAGTGCTGCATGCTGAAGCTCAACTCATATTGTTCCAAATTCACATAACTATATGCAGGAGTGGGTCGTCCAAGGGCGTACGGGGTTAAATACACAGATCAGTTCGGACGACAACGTACAGCTCTTCTCAACACGAAGGTTAGCAGCGAGGTGATTCTGTCTGCCGGCACAATCGGAAGTCCACAGTTGCTTCTCTTGAGTGGGATTGGACCTGCAAGCGAGTTAAGGACTATGGGGATCAAACTCACACCTTGGGTTGGGAGATAACCCAGCTGCAATGGTAAGCTTTCCATCCCCGTCCATGTCGAGTCTTCTTTAGCCCGGGTGGAGGGGATTACATCATTGCTTGGTAACCATATTGAAGCAGCGAGTGGCATTGCTATATTGCATCTAACCGGTTTACACAAGGTGCTAATGTTAAAGGTGGCAGGTCCCTTCTCAATTGGCCAGTTGGTTTTGAAAACCAGAAATGTTAAGGATGATACACTAATCATGTTTATTTACTTCAGTAACCCAAGAGACTTAGAGACTTGTATATCTGGGGTGAACAGGATGGAGGAAGTGTTGCTGGCAGCTCATTTCAACCATTTGTGTATCAAAACTTAACTCTACCCTCTGGAGGAACAATAGGCACGCCAAATAGAAGAAATCGAGCGTTCTATGGGAGCATAAACGCTACCATAGCTAACTTCTGCAGAAGAAATCTTACTACTATATGGCATTACCACGGTGGTTGTGTAGTTGGGCAAGTTTTAAATTCAAATTACATCGTCGTTGGAACAAGTGGCTTGCGTGTGGTTGATGGTTCTACTTTTGAGTTTTCGCCTGGAACGAATCCCCAGGCCACCATTATGATGCTTGGAAGGCAGCACTTTATTTTCTCATACAACACACATACACACACGCACACGCACGCACGCACACGCTCATACTTTAATATAGGTACATTGGAGTAACGAAATGTAAGTTAGATCGTGGCGCTGCTACATCAAATATCAAACAATAATATTGTTTTTCAAGTGTTTATTTAGCTAATCACAAACTTTGAGATATATTTTGATCATTTGTAATTAAGACATATTCAATGGTTGTAAACAGTGTTTAAATAAATAATACTTAGTCTGGATACGTTTGACACTATTTTCAAAAGGGAGCTTTTCAAATCTTACTTGGGGATCTTAGAGATGTGAATGAGATATAAACACAAATTTTCAACATATTTTAGTTGATAGCATGATATCTAACCAACACACAACAATTTTATAGATATTAATTTTCAATGTTTTTGATTTGGTACACTTACTATTCATTGAGAACAATAATGTATTATTTATTAACTTAACATAATCGAATCCACATTATTAGCATTTACTAACATGTGTCACAGATCGAATATAGAATCTTCTAGGAACTTAAAAGTATTAAATAAAAGAATATACAAGTCAAATTAGTATTAAGTGTAGTTTTAATTTTAAGTTAACTAAGTAATTTTATATTTTATATTAACTTTGTACTCATTAATCTACTTTTTCTAAACTTATTCAAAAACTTTATATGATTTTTGATATTTTATTAATTATTTTTTTTAATATTATTTAAATTAACAGAATATATTTTTAATGCTTTTTCTTATATATGAATAAATTTAATTAATGTGACCTGCTGAAATATGTTTTAAAACATTATTAATATTTATTAGGTATTATTTAATATTTTATTAATAAATATGAAACTGTGGAAGGTGTCATATTAATGAATATGTAAAATTATTATTATTATTATTAAGAGTTTAAATGTATGTGAAATTATACTGAATCTAAAATTTCACCATTTCACATCGAATCGTATCATTTATTAAGCCAATGGCTTTAAGATCAATTAATTTGTGTAGTTAGAAATGCCGGAATTATACTATAGAAACCTATTTCCTTCTAAATGATTATATACAGGAGGGTGGTTCCACGTGTGTACCGTAGACTAGTACCCACAAGCTTCTTTATGATCGATCCCCAGCAGAAACATATAGTGCTCCACTTAAAAACAATTTGGATGTTTCTGATCCTTCGTAAAGATGTAGTGCTCCACTTGCTTTTAAAAAGGAAACGTGTACGTGCGTGCGTGGGTGCGTGTGTGTGAAAAAAGGATCGTAATTTGTAATAAACATAATAATTCATCATTTTTTTGTTCAGTTTATAACACATCTTCATAGGATGAAATGCTCAAAGTTAAATCCCATAGAGCTTGTTGAAGACAGGCTTGGATTCAAGTATGATGCCTTGCAGTGTGTCCACATCGGGAACGACAGACTTCACAACAGGATGGTTTCGAAGCGCACAGACAAGCTTGTTCAAGTTAGGGCATCGTTCGGAGCCAGGAATCAATGGTGCACCCCACATTGCAGGAGCCAGCAACACAAGGTCAGTCAATCCCAACTTATCGCCACCGAAATAGGGATTGCATAAGTCTTTGTTCTTAGTCAGTTCTTCCTCCAAAATCTTACAGTTGCTCACAAGCTCCTCCATCACGGTAGTGTTTCCCTTAAATATGCTGAAGATCACATTAAACATCTGCAATAATAGTTGCCAAGTAGTTAAAATTTTCTATAAATTAAAACATATAATGATATATGAATCTAGTAGTTTTAAAGAGCTAATAAATATATACCACCTCTCATTTATACAAGGTATATGGATCTACTCTCAACATACTTATTTAATAGAAGTAGACTATACTTACACATATATGTGGATATAATTGAGATCGACATGCATGCATGCATAGTCACCTGCTCTCTCACACACACGCACCAGGGCAATCTCACGTGTAAAATCACATGGGTGTATGGAAAAAGACTTGGTACATATAACTATGATTAAGATTTAAGAGTGTGTTTGATTTAAAACAAAAATATACTACTTATATTTAATTTATTTCAATTTATATTTAATAAAGTTATTAATTTTTTATATCGAGGATAGTGATATTCTAATTTAAATATAAAATATAGAATATACAAATATAAAAAAGAATTTACGATTTTTCCAATAAAAATGTATACCATTTAAGGAATCCAGTATAAACGCACGCACACACAATGTACCTTCTTCTCGACAAAGTCTGCCCAGAATCGATCGCGAGCTCGAGCATAGGGATCGTCAGGAAGAATACGAACAGTACTGGAAATGCATCGTCCAGATACTCAATTATTACGAAGGACTCGCATATTGCTTTGCCTCTATGAAATAAAACAGGAACTTTCTTGTAAACAGGATTGGATTCCAACAGAATCTGGCTCTTGTTTAGGAGATCCTCAGGAATCTTTTCATAGTTGATACCTTTGAGCTCTAGAGCCACCGCAACTCGGAGTACAAATGGACTTGGAAGTGTATATAGCAGCTTCACCTCTCCTGCAGCCATGGCAAAACAGTGTTATACATTGACTCTTATAAATTAAACACGCCATTGTCTCGAACCTTACAAAACGTGTGTACTACTATTGACTGTGTATAAATGGTTATATTTTATTTCAATTGATTATATAATATTGTATATTGCTCTATTAAAATATGAAATAAACTTAGACTTTATTTCCAACCCATGTTAGTGAGGAAATATAAAATGCTATTAAAATAAGGTAATTTAAACTATTTTACTTAATGTCAATTCTTTTATTATTTAACTTATAATGTTTCATTTTACTTTATCTGAAAGCAGTTCTTTTTGTATTTTAGCTTTAAGATAAATATGTATTTTTTAAGGAAAACAGCCTCTTGTTAACTTTTAGTGTGTGTATGTAAGAAAGAGATGAAAAGGTTAAAGGAAGAAAGAGCATGTATTATCCAGCAATAAATCAAGTACAATTACACGGTTTATATATGCACGTACGGTATATCATTATTATTTAACTACTTAATCTGATCAAACACCTAAATGATTCTTAATATTGATAAACTTGCTGTTACATATGAAAATTAAATATAAGGTCGTTTCGCACCACACTTAACTTAACTTAGCATGCATAAGTTAAGTAAAAGTTAAGGGTGCATTTGATTCGCACCAACTCTCCCTTAAAAAGAGAAGTTAAGGGTTTTGGATTCGTACCAACCCTTAACTTAAATTAAGGAATTTGTTAAGGGCAATTGATTCGCACTCATCAACCCTTAACCTTTTTACTTAAATTAAGGGATTGTGTTAAGGGCAATGGATTCGCATAGATACTTAAGTAAAAATATTAAGGGCCATGAATTCGAATATTGCCCTTAATATAATATACTTTATATTTACATTTAAGTTAAGATTATTAACTTAATTATTTTTAATGAACTTAACATATCTACATTTCATATAACATTATTATGTCAAGTTATAATAAATATTTTTAAATAATTTTCAATTTGCAATAAAAATCTATTTTCAATTTGTAATAAATATTTTTAACCACTTTAAAATATATTTATAATATTTATTATTTAAATAATATGTGCATCCTTAATTTTTATTAACATTTAAAGTAATTTTACTTATTATAAAAAATAAAAAATATGGTGAGATGAAATTATATACTTATATATAATATTGTATATGGGTACATTCTATAGATAATTAAATTTTATATATTTTGGATATGTTTAAACAAGTAAAAACTTCATGAAAAATATTATATATACATATGCATGTGCGTTAACATGTGTGTATACATGTATTTGCATTTCATATTTTTATTTATTTAACAAAAAAATACTAAATATATTCTATTTCTAGTATACATCCTTTTTCATATTTCACGTTTATCTTTAACACATGATATTTATTGTGGTAAAACAAAAAATAATAATAAAGAAAACATAAATTAACAATTTCCAAATTAATGCCTAACAAATGGCGTCCCAAAAATAAGATGAGCTTCAAGAGCTGATCTAATAGTGCGAGCATGTGTAGTTACCTCACCAAGTTCTCGAGGATCTTGTGAAGGATCATCATACTCCACCCAATCTCCTCTTTCTTGACGTCGCCGAATTCTTCGCTCCCTTGCTCGTAAAGTTGCCTCATAATTCACTTCGCCCTCATCAATGAGGATATTGTGGAGAATAACACAAGCACTCACAGTATTCGGAATGTGTGGAAGGTGGACTCTCAACTTATAATCAAGGCAACGAAATTTTTGCTTTAAAAGGCCAAATGCTTGCTCAACCACCAATCGTGCTTTAGTAAGCTCCTTGTTGAAAGTCTCCTGACCAAGATTAAGATGAACACCTATAAAAACTTAAGTTAAATATGTTATAAATATATTAACTTTACATGCCTGTGTATGGGACCATTAAAAATGGTTGTAATTGGTATCCTTTATCACCCACAATATAAGGCTTCACGAAATCAACATGAGCAGCCTCCAAAGGTCCATGAAGATAAACCCCATCAATGATCTTTTGATGAAGTGAGCAATTCTTCCAAACTCGCATATCATGCACGCTACCTGCAAATACCAAAACATTACACAAACATAATCAAAATGAATGTAACTTGCTCACCTGGCCATCCAGCATTCACATTTATAAACCTCTTACGTGCATCAACAACCCCTTGCACAATGATGCTATTCCGTTGCTTCCTGTCAAAGTAGTCCGTCCGGTCATTTGTAGAAGGTTGAAGTATCTCCACATGTGTGCAATCTATGGCCCCCACAACATTTGGTAAATGAGTGTGTGTCACATCTTGGAACTCATGTGCCATCTCACGAACCTCATTTTCCGTCGATGGAAATGCCACCTTATACCAGAAACGTCGACAAATAGCTGCTGTCGTCTCTACAAACACAGCCATAACAGTCGAAGTTCCAATAGCAAACCTCTCACCAATGTCCATGTAGTCACTGTTTCTCACCATCTTCCAAAGTGTAGCTCCAACTCTAATATCCACTCGTACAGCTTCTCTGTAGTGGGTATCCTGCCTTGAGATGTCATCCTCTAATACATTACAAATCATAACAAAGGTTCTCCGTGACATTCGAAGAAGTTTTATCCACCTCTCATCATCGTAGTGTGACATCATAAAAGTGTCCCACCATGCCTCACTCCGTAGTCGAACCCACTGTGAAGGAGAAGACCTATCAATTGCAGCTTGTGTTTGACCTCCGCATGTACTGAACTACTGCATCATCATCATCTGAATTGTCACGTTCTTCATCTTCAGCATCCGAATCAGAATCCGAGTCGTTCATGATGAATTGAACAAAAAAATCTCCAGCCATGGTCGAGGCTAATCCTATTAAACGGTCCTGAAAAAATAATATAATCGATATTATAAATAACAAACAAAAATGCATTAACATAATTAAATAAAAGCTTGCAAATGATAAATATATGAAACCTACATGCACCCATGCTAATCTAGTCTTTGTTGCCCTGTCCACAAATGTGATCAGCAATTCGTGTCATAGCCAATGCGAACTTCTCAATAGAAGCGTTCTTTTCCCTCCTCAACTCTACTGTCCTCTCAAATTGGCGGCTCCTCATCTCAACCTGGGCTCGAAGTACATTTGTACCTTCATTAACCGCTTCAACCAAACTAGACTTTCCCTTCTTCGCTTGCCTTCTCGTCACAGTGACACCATCTCCATCATCATCTGAGTGATCAGTAGTCAAAGGTGCACTTGTGGAAGTTGTTTGTGAAACTGGAGTCATCGGTGGATCATTTTCAAGTCGTTTACGTGTTGGGGCGTCATGCAGCTTCGGTCACCTTGAAATGAATCCAATAAATCAAACAGGTCCAAGTCCATGTTTGGCAATCTAAGGCGTCGTTTCTCTAGATTCGACAAGCTCGAATATGCAGCAGCTCCCGACTTCCTGTTGTGGTCGTGAATAACTTTATAATCGTTGATTAAATTCTCCCACTTCTTACGACATTGTTCTCCATCACGATCGTCGAAACCTTGTGCTTGCATTTCTTTTGCAATCTGTCTCCAACGTGCATTTGCTGTTACACTGACAAGTTGCCTAGTTGACATCTGTAACCTGGCCATGAACTCTTGTCGTTTCAACTCCACAAGCGTCTTTGTCTCGTCCATTGTCCAATTCCGAGACCGAGGCCTTTGCTTCTTGCTTGCCCCTCAATCTCATGTGAAGTTTCTTCAAAACCCTGGCCCTCGCCCTCATTTTCACCAATGTCAATTGTTTCGCCCACCACCCTTGAAGATTGTTTTGTTTCCTCGAACATACCTAGCTGACCTACCCGAGTTCTTTCACTTGCTGCTGGGCTTCGTGGGTGGCCAGGGGAGGTAGAAAGCCCGGCAGCAGTTGCTGCGGGCTTTGGGCCGCCCCATGAGCTCGGCCAATGCTGGCCGAGCTCAAGCCAGCCCAACCAGGGCGGCAAAAAGCCCGGCAGCAGTAGCTGCCGGGCTTTCTGTTGCCCCATGAGCTCAAAGCCAGCCCAACCAGGGGCGGCAGAAAGCCCGGCAGCATTGCTGCCGGGCTTTCTGTTGCCCCATGAGCTCAGCCAATGCTGGCCGAGCTCAAGCCATCCCAACCAGGGGCAGAAAGCCCGGTAGCAGTAGCTGCCGGGCTTTCTCTTGCCCCATGAGCTCGACAGCTATGTGGGCAGAAAGCCGGCAGCAGTAGCTACCGGGCTTTCTACTGCCCCATGAGCTCGGCCAATGCTGGCCGAGCTCAAGCCATCCCAGCCAGGGGCGGCAGAAAGCCCAGCAGCAGTAGCTGCCGACTTTCTGTTGCCCCATGAGCTCGACAGCTATGGTGGGCAGCAGTTGCTGCTGGGCTTTCGGCCCCATGCGCCTGATAGCTATGGTGGGCAGAAAGCCCGGTAGCAGTAGCTGCCGGGCTTTCGGCCGGCCCACGAGCTCGGCCAATGCCGGTCGAGCTCGTGCCATCCCAGCCAGGGGCGGCTGAAAGCCCGACAGCAATTGCAGTCGGGCTTTGGGCCGCCCCTTGAGCTCGAATAAAGCTAGTAGTCTCTATGGCCGCCTCCTGATGCAAATGAATGCAAATGAATGCAAGAAAAGAAGAAGAAAGGAAAGAAGACTACCTGATCTACTTGTTCTTCTGCCATTCTCTCCTGATTTCTCCTGAATTCTTCTCTTCCTCTCTCAATGTGCAGAAATCTACAGAGATGTACAGAGATGATGCGCAAAACCTATAGAAATTAGGGCAGAAATTAGGGCAGAAGGAGAATATACTTAGAATATACTAAGAATATACTAAGAATAATGAAATTCATATTATTATTATTTTTATTTTAATTATATATGTTAAAATAAAAATATAAAATATAAATATATATTTTACATAAAAAAATGCACATTACGCATGTAAAATTTTATTTTTTATTTTATTTTAAAGAAGGTGCAAAAAAGGTGGCGAGCCTCGTGAGTCGTTAAGGGTGGCTAAGGGACCCCCCACCTCCCTTAAATTTTCTTTGCAAATTTTCACTGTTCCCTTAAATTAAGTTAAGTTAAGGGAAGATTGCGAAAGCACTGCCCTTAGTGGTCAAACCCTTAAAAAATCTTAAGTAAGTGACTTCTTAAGTTAAGGGCAGGTGTGAATTCAATGCCCTTAGTGGTCAAACCCTTAAAAAAGTTAAGTAAGTGGTTACTCAACTTAAGGGCGAGTACGAATCCATTTTCCCTTACTTAAGCCCACTTAAGTTAAGTTAAGTGTGGTGCAAAACGACCCTAAGTGACCAAAAATTCAAATAAGAAATTGTTTCTTTTCTCAATAAGAACTTTAATAATTGCATTTGAATATGCATATCTAGGTCTTAACATCAGCTATTTATTTATTCAATGAAACAAACTTAATCCAAATACTGTATCTTCTAAGTCTGGTTATTCGAATAATATAAAATGTACATAATTTATATTAGTTAAGCATTTGTAAAACATTAAAAGAGTATTATTAATTTTTTTTTTGAGTTACAATTTGTGATGTTCTGTGTTTGAAAATTATAAAAATCAATTAATGAAAAAACTTATATATTCAAGTTTTCTTTGGGCTGATTTTCGTCACTAATTAAATTAAGTTAATGAAGCTAATTTAGTGCGACACCATCCCTAATTAAATTAAAAATTAATGGATTTAATTTTAATAGAAAAAGTTAATAAATTTTCATTCTCACCAACTTTAATATTAAATTATATTTTATTATTTTAAAAAAATTAATGATTTTTATAACTGATCATTAATTTAGGATACATCTTTGAACCTAAAGTAAGGTATAAACAATGGAGAAATTATGATAAAGTAATCTTTAATTTTTCTATATTTATTCTTTTACAAAAGTATTTATGTTAGTGCTAGTTTTGTTCTAATTATTGTTATTGTTGTTATTAATTTTAATGCTGATGTTATTAATTCTATCACATTGATGCTTTGGCTTTAACTCCTATAAAATAAAAATTAAATAAAGATAAAAAGCCAAACTGGCCTTAAGAAGATATATTCATTTAATTCAATTGAAAATTGCGGAGACAAAATAGTTTGAAGGAGTAATAGATAATTATTTAAAAATGGTGTCATTTAAAGAGAAATGGTCTAGGATATCTAAGGTACTTGTTGTTCCTAATTGTGATGCAAAAATTTGTAGAAAAAAGTGAGACAACTTAACAGGCAGTACAAGAAAATTGTTGAATTATTAGATAGAGTTTTTTAATTAATATTCTAAATTTTTGAAAGAAAAGAAGGCACATATATAAATTCATATTAATTTAATGAATGCCAGTGGAAATGTATATTCATTATGTAATTGTTATATTAATTAAATTAAGTTAATGATTCTTTTAAAATTAAATTTGTTACAAATTAACTGTGAATAAGTATGTTTCTATTACAATATTTTAAATTAGGCTAAGTAAGACAATTAAAATAAAATAATTTAATTGCTGGTGGGAATGGGCCGTTTGTTTTCTTTTGAAAAATTATATCACTAGTCTCAAAACTCAAACACACGAGTCTTTGAAGAATTTTCTTTGGGATCTTCAACTTTCTTTGATCCACTACAGTATCACTATCGTGTCCAAGTTACCTTCTTTCATATCTAAACAACCTTACTATAATAAGAGAGAGAGTTTGGGCCCGCATAAAACATTCCAAATGTAATGACATTCTGGCATTTCACATTTCACCAATCAATCTTGAAAATGTGGAAAAGCAACACGGCAAGTATAACCTTGAACGATTATGTATGTGAGAGACTGAAACCTGTGTGTGCGTGTGGATCCCACAGTGGTCAAGCTTGTTTGTAATGTTCAAGTCATATTCTAAAATTAGAACATCCAAATGTTACGTTCACATTAAACGATTTACAACATCAAAACAGGTCAATTCTCGTGCACCCGTGTCCGTGTTCAGTGCAAGTTCTGTGAAACTCTTAACCTTGCTGTATTAATGTTGCAGTTGAACATAATACAATTCTATCACCAAAATGTCCTTAGATTTTCTTGGGCTGCCTGGATTCAGGTTCCGTCCAACCGATGAGGAGCTCGTGAATTTCTACTTGGAGAGAAACTCGAAGGAAAATTAGACATTCCTCCAAGCTTGATTAATGATATTGATTTTTACAGTTATGTTCCTTGGGAGTTATCTGGTACAATCTTATCTCTTTATACTCTATAAACATCTCCCTCTCTCTCACAGTTCCCATTTAAACAGAAATGTTTGCAACTGGAAACTCAGAATATCATTACTTCTTTGTGCCAAGGGATCGGAAGTACCCAAATGGATTGCGCCCCAATAGAGTCGTAAGTGGGTATGGGTATTGGAAAGCAACTGGGACGGACAAGAAACTAATATGCAGTGGAAGATTCATTGGCCTTAAGAAAACACTTGTTTTCTACAAAGGGCGAGCTCCTCAAGGGACTCGAACAAACTGGATCATGAATGAGTTTCGAGCTGCCCATACGGACATGCCAGACTCTAAACCTAAGGTAATAAAATACATATAAATTAACATGGAATATTCTGATATATATGTATTAATTCTTTGTTTAGGTGGATGTTACATTATGTCGCATGTATAAAAAGGTTAAAGGTTTACGAAAGGAAACATTTCAAAACAATGATGAAAGTATTTCAAGTGGGGTTAATAGTGGTGATTTTGAGCATATGTTTGATTGGATACTCAAAGATGATTTAGAGGAAGTTGAAAGTATTAAGAAAGATCAAGTTGAGTTTTGATTTGATTATGTTGATTTGGAATAATTCTTTTATAGAATTTATTAATAAATATTTACATAATTTTAAATAATCTTTTATCACTGTATCACAAAAGTAAATACATGAAACATAGTGAATTCTTCATGATATAACAATATTATTGTCAATTTCATTAAATATTTAAATTAATAAAAAATTAAATTTATAATTATAATTATAATTATAAAATCACCAATATGATTTTAACATAATGTAATATATATTTACAATAATAAAATTAAACTATGTAGCCTATAATTTAAAAAAATATATGTACTTTTCTTTTTTAAATTTAAAATTACATGAATAAAACTTATTATAAAATCAGATTATATTAATATTATTTCTTAAGGCAGGCCATACACTCTACAGAAGAACGTGGTGATAGGTATAAAAATATCCATTTAATATGACAAACATTGAAAACTTGTGTATTATATGTTATATTTTGATTTTACTTACACACAAGCACGCTCGCACACAGAAAGAACTCACAACGTAATTCCGACGATTGTAACTATAAAATATACATGTGTATAGAAAAAAGAAAAGAAAAGAATTCTAAATTTTTATGTAATATATGTTTGTGTGACAAATTAAATGGTAATAATATCAGCTTAAATAAATGTAATTATTAACTACTAATTACTTCAAAATTCTTACTGCATAGGGATAAAATATGTCCTTTCTTCTTCTAGCACGCACAAACACATTTCATAATATGCTTTGCGTGATATATATATATATATATACACACATATATACAGATAGATAGATAGATAGATATGCGTGTGTGCATGAGCGTGTTTAATATATGTATTTATAATATGTAAGAAATAATAATATTATACTTTTTATAATGTGAAATTTTACCCTGCTTTTAATTTATTTCACACATTTAATTTGTTATGTTTAGGTTTGTAAAATTTATTGTTCACAAAGTCAAAATTTGAATTAAGCTGGCATGCGTAAAACGAATTCCTAGAGAAGTAACTTGAAAATCAAATAATATTAGAGATATTGAAATTTATGTAACCATTAATCATTATATTCATGGATAATTTGTGTGTTCTCTGGAAAATGAAATTAGATATTGAAATGTATTTTTCAAAACTACGGAAGAAAAAAACACCATCTATGTATGCTATATAATATAACACTTTATGGTGGTAAATTTAAGGTGTAATACATTATATATAGAGAGAGAGAATAGAATGCACAAGAACATTTAATAATTAGTACAATATGTGAATCAATATTAATAGATTGTTCTAATATTAAAGGTGTTCAAATTGATTAAAAACTATATCATTTAAATTTTTTATAATATTATATAAATATGCAAACTCTTAAACATGAACAATACTGAGATGTTCATGCTGAGGTATACCGTACTTATATATATATATATATATATATATATATATATATTCTCAAATTGTATATACATATGTTTATGTGTGTGTGACATAATACATTTAAGGATAATATTTTTATAGTATTATTTACTAAATAAATTAAATTTACAATAGGGTATGTGCTGTTTCTAGGCATTACTCTTAGACTAGTAATTTGTTTAATTTATATTGCAATGCTTTTATTTAGCCTTTTCAGACTTTAAAAATTAATAACTTGTCATTTAATCGTTAAAACTCTGAAAAAAAAGCTATGAATTAATTCGATTTGAGTTTCAGAAAATTATGGAACCAAATAAATATATTTTTGCTTACTTTGTATTTGATTTATATTGAATGGTTAGTTTCGTCAATTTCATTTTTTAATATAAATGTTGAACTGGTTGACATAGAAAAATTATAAAGTGAAATAAACTTTTTTCCAAACTCTTTAAAATTAAAAAAATAGTCCTGCCATATATATATATATATATATAAGTATAACATTATAAAACATACTACGAAAGTTCTTTTATTACCTTAATGGTACTAATAGAAAGTGCCTTTTAGTACTTCCTCATTTACGAAGGGTAGCAATTTCAAAATTGTACAATACTTTGAAGGATTTCTAAACACATGTCAAGCTAAAGGTCATCGACTATTCTAGCCTGTTTATAGACCAACCGCCATACTTAACATTTTGAAACCCTATATGATAGATTAAACATTTTAAATGTGAGGTATGGGCTTGGTTGACTTAATAATTATTTATTTTTTCACTAGATTGGTGACTATTTGGGTATTCACTTTGGTATATTTTGCTTTTTCAAACTTTAAAAATTAATAATTTATTATTTAACCGGCGAAACTAGAAAAAAATTTACGGATTAGTTCGATTTGAATTTTAGAAAATTATAGAACCAAACATAAATATTTTTACTTAGTTTGTGTTTGACCTGTATTCGACGGTTCATCTTCATTAACTTTATATTTCAATGCATTGCTTTTTAATAAACCTCTCTATCAACGCTACATCTATATCCTCATCGAGAAGGTTAATGATAACACTAAAATTTAATTCTTTAATTTTTGATTTTTGATTTAAAGAATTTTCATTTACATTTTCACTTATTAACATGCTATTTATATTATTATTTTTCTTTGGCCAACCTAGTTTTCTTTCGGGAGAAACCACATCTTAAAAAAACTAGCTTCCATATTCAAAACGATGCTTGCCACAATTATTTATTTTTGTATTAGATTTGGTGACTATTTGGGGTAGTGTCATGGGTTTACCACTAAGGGGTTAGATAATTTAGTGAACATGCGTGTTTGTGCTTGCATTAAGATGCTAAGCATTTAGCATCTGTTCAAAGAAGGTTAAGTCTCGTGACCGAGTGTGTTAATTAGCATACTTGGCTAGGGAATGTTCTTCTTGGGGAACGTGTCCAAGGATTGAACAACCTAAGCTCATTATCAAAAGCCCTTTTGTAAAACATTATCAGAAGCCCTTTTATAAAACACTCTCATGATCGCGTGCTTAAGGCTAACCTTGGGGAGTTAACACTTTGTGTTTGCATAAGTGCAAATTCATGTCCTCACTAAGTACTAGCCCTAGATTTAGACTATGCCTTAACCACTCAAACCATTAGGGGTTAGTCGTGATTGTCACCCTAAAGGGGTTGTACTTCCAAATGAGGGTGATTCTTTAAGAGGTAGTGATGCCTTCACTTTGTCATATGGGTATGTGTAGGACACATCTTTTTTGTGAGATTAGGACATGGGGTATGGTTAACGGTGGTTTGACCACCGTCAAACCGCCAATTGGTGCGAATGAGTGACATGATGGAGCACCAAGCAAGGAAGGTTTCGCAGGTACGGACTGACGGCAACAGCTGTTAGGTGGCGCTTAACTAGGCGTAGATCCGATCGTCCAGATCAACTACCCAAGGTACTCGAGAGATCACGCATAAAAGAGGCGCATAAATGTGACAGGAGGACTCTGTCACATGGCGACAGACCAATGAGAGAGTGCCACATGTACCTAGGGTCTAGCACTAGCCGACCCACTATATAAGCAGGAAGGTTGGTAGTGGGTCAGGGGCCTTCTAGTCCAGTTTTCGTCTTGTATCTTGCTCCACCTTTCTGAGGTAGCTTATGCTCAGGCAGGCAGTATATATATATATATATATATATAGAAAAATACATGTTCCTTCTATTCACGGTGACTCTCCTCCCGTTCCGTTCCTAGGCAAACGACGTACTCAGTTACCAAGTGGCAGCATTGCTTTAGAAGAACTCCCCCACCCCTATACATGGACCCTCGCGAGGTCCGAGTAGAGGCCATCAATATTCCCGAGGTAAGGTTGACTTACCGGTGCGGACCCCCGGGATTGGACGCTATACACAACGTCCTAGCAACCACCGAGACTTCATAGTAAGCACCACATCTAGCTTGCGAAGTCCCCAACGATCATTTATGGTGACCATGAAGGGATAAATAGTACACACGGATGGAGTTCACCATAGTAAGCAGAGTTGCGGCCTGAAGGAGAGCCGGGATTAATTCGTTTAAGCAATTAGAAATCAACAACGAGTATCATCTGGTTAGGAGGATGCGTTGGGCTAGCCGAGGAAGGTTGATAGAAGGTAGAGAGGCACCCTGGTTGCCACAATTGGCTCCTGCTTCACCTACCCAAGGTAACAACGCAAACACCGCATGGCCGAGTCTTCGAAAAGCAATAAACTCAGCACAACAGCAGCAAAGGCGGTTGCAAGCTGCGGAAGATATAAAGAACCCACAGCACGCCTAGATGTTATTCTAGGTAGGAGTGTGCAAGAATGAGCAGCACGACCCCACCCAACAATGACCTATGATGCAGAGTGGGATGGATGGTAGGATAATGGAAGCCCCTCACCTCCTTTCGACGTAGGCAAAAGTGACGGCTACGATGAGCCCCCACACCGAAGAGCAAAACCCATGTTCGATGAGTACCCCCGAGGGAGGAAACCCTGCAAAGGAAAACCCCAGGAGAGGGAAGGTCTACGCTGAGGCAGGAATCTTGAGGTAGCGAAAGCAGCATGGATAGTGACGGGGGATGAGAGCTGGAGGTTCAACGTGGCCAGCGCCACGAGGAACGTAAGGTAGGAAACCCAGGGCCGCCGTCACCCACCAGGGTAAGGCAGGGGGCCCGTGGCTACTCGGAAAGAGAGGAGGAAGAGTCTTATCCGGAATGCCCCCATAGGGAGGGGCATTGATTACCGACAAAACAACCTCTACACCAGGAGTTTAGCCGATCGGACGATGCAGCAGACTAGGGTGGTTACCAAGATGAGAACCCGAGGCTTTAAAAGGCCAGGGTACACATGGGACAACCACCTACATGAAGGCCGATTGGACGTCGATGAACTAATGGGCTGAGAAGAGGTATTAATAAGGACACAGTGGCCAATCTGGACAGGGGCGAGGGAAATCCGCCTGAGCGACCAAGACCATATCGGCCTCGCGAGGGAAATCCGCCAGGGCATACAGCAGAGCCACAATCACCATGAGACGAGGGGATACCGTCTCAGGGCAAGGAGGATCCGCCCTATCAACCATGACCATCTAGACGCCACAAGGGGATTCCACGCATAGTTCTACAAAGCCACTCATTGGATGGGGAATACTATCCAGCCGAGGTATGCCGCGCCATCAGCTGTCATGTTGGTCCTACGAAGGGCCCCGAGGGACAGCTTGGAGGAGCCCGTCCTCGTCACCCACCCTCAATAAGAGGGCAAGGGCGCAAGGGAGGAGAAAGGTACCTGCAGAATACTGGTACGTAGACTATAGCACGTCCAAAGCGGAGGGTCCAGATAAAAGCACTTCACAGGCTCAGTAGGACGCCATGGGAAATCGATCCGATAACCTTACTAGCCCGTGCTCAATCGGATGTAGGAGAACACCGTAACAAAAAGAACTCTCTTCAGTTCAAGTAAAACAAAATATTATAAGTTAAATAATAAAAGAATTGACATTAAGTAAAATAGTTTAAATTACCTTATTTTAATAGCATTTTATATTTCCTCACTAACATAAGGTTACAATATCTTTCTAAGCAGAAAGTAAACTGTAACACTAAGTCCTAAGAATATTTCAATTTTAATAGAGCAATATAACCATTTATACACAGTCAATCATACAAGTTTAATGAGACACGTTTTGTAAGGTTCGAGGCAATGGCGTGTTTAATTTATAAGAGTCAATGTATAACACTGTTTTGCCATGGCTGAGGGAGAGGTGAAACTGCTATACACATTTCCAAGTCCATTTGTACTGCGAGTTGCGGTGGCTCTAGAGATCAAAGGTATCATCTATGAAAAGATTCCTGACGATCTTCTAAACAAGAGCCAGATTCTCTTGGAATCCAATCCTGTTTACAAGAATATTTCATAGAGGCAAAGCAATATGCGAGTCCTTCGTAATAATTGAGTATCTGGACGATGCATTTCCAGATACTGTTCATATTCTTCCTGAATCCCTATGCTCGATCTCGCGATCGATTCTAGGCAGACTTTGTCGTACATTGTGTGTGCGTGGGTGTTACTGGATTCCTTAAATGGTATACATTTTTTTTGGAAAAATCGTAAGTTCTTTTTTATATTTGTATATTCTATATTTTATATTTAAATTAGCATTTTCCAAATTGCATTCACTCAAAATTTAATGTTTTAGAAATATCACTATCCTCGATATAAAAAATTAATAACTTTATTAAATATAAATTAAAATAAATTAAATATAAGTAATACATTTTTTGTTTTAATCATAGTTAGTAGCCTTGTACGAAGGCCTTTTCCATACAGCCATGTGATTTTACACGTGAGATTGCCCTGGTGCGTGTGTGTGAGAGAGCAGGTATACCTACGATTTCAATTATATCTACATATATGTGTAAGTATAGATTATAGGTTTACTTTATTAAATAAGTATGTTGAGAGTAGATCCATATACCTTGTATAATGAGAGGTGGTATATATTTATTAGCTCTTTAGAAACTACGAGATTCATATATCATTATATGTTTTAATTTATAGAAAATTTTAACTACTTGGCAACTATTATTGCAGATGTTTAATGTGATCTTCAGCATATTTAAGGGAAACACTACCGTGATGGAGGATCTTGTGAGCAACTGTAAGATTTTGGAGGAAGAACTGACTAAGAATAAAGACTTATGCAATCCCTATTTCGGTGGCGATAAGTTGGGATTGACTGACCTGGTGTTGCTGGCTCCTGCAATGTGGGGTGCACCATTGATTCCTGGCTCCGAACGATGCCCTAACTTGAACAAGCTTGTTTGTGCGCTTCGAAACCATCCTGTTGTGAAGTCTGTCATTCCCGATGTGGAAACACTGCAAGGCATCATTCTTGAATCCAAGCCTGTCTTCAACAAGCTCTATGGGATTTAACTTTGAGCATTTCATCCTAATGTGTTCTAAACTGAAGGAAGAATTGTTTCTTACGAATTATTATGTTTATTAAAAAAAAAAAAGGAATTACGAAGTTTGTGGAAACACTTACCATCCTTTTCTAACACTTCTTTTTTCTGAACGTTCTTGCTCGATGGAAATATGTCTGCCTTGACTCTCTCTCTCACTCACACACGCACACACACGTTTCCTTTTTAAAAGCAAGTAAAGCACTACATCTTTACGAGGGATCAGAAACATCCAAATTGTTTTTAAGTGGAGCACTATATCTTTGTGCTGGGGGAGATCATAAATGAGGGTGTGGGTACTAGTCTACGCTACACGTGGAACCACCCTCCCGTATATAATCGTTTTAAATAAAATGGGCCTTTTAGTTTCTTTAGTATAGTTCCGACATTTTTAACTACATAAATTAATTAATCTAAGCCATTGGATCTTGTTAGATTGCTACACTTAATAAATGATACGATTCGATGTGAAATGGTGAAATTTCAGTTTGTAAGATTCAATATAATTTCACATACATTTAAACTCTTACTAACAATAATAATAATAATATTTCACATATTCATTAGTTTGACACTCCATAGTTTCATATTTATTAATAAAATATTAAATAATACTTACTAAATATTAATAATGTTTTAAAACATATTTCAGCAGGTCACATTAATTGTATTTATTCATATATAAGAAAAAACAAATTAAAATTATATATTTTTAATTTAAATAGTACTACAAAATTCATATAAAGTTTTCAAATTATTGAATATGTAAACACTTTCCTTTAAAAATGTAACTTTAGAAAAAGTAGATTAATGAGTACGAAGTTAATATAAAATATAAAATTATTTGGTTAACTTAAAATTAAAACTACTACTTAATACTAATTTTCTCATATTCTTTTATTTGAAATAACAGTCTTTATTACTTCTAAGTTCCTAGAAGATTCTATATTCGATCTAAACCTGATTATAATATAATGTGACACATGTTCGTGTGTGCTTGTGTTAAATTTGTTGAGTTTTACCGGTTCGTCTTTCTTAAGTAACCAAGTAAATGCTAACAATGTGGATTCGCTTATGTTAAGTTAATAATACATTATTATTGTCAATGGATAGTAAGTGTACCAAATCGAAAACATTGAAAATTAATATCTATTAAATTAATATAATTATTGTGTGTGTGTGTTGGTTGATGGTTAGATATCATGTTATCAATTAAAATATGTTGAAAATTTGTGTTTATATCTCATTCACATCTCTAAGATCCCCAAGTAAGATTTGAAAAGCTACCTTTTGAAAATAGTGTCAAACATCCAAACTAAGTATTATTTATTTAAACACTGTTTACAATGCTGCTTAGACCATTGAATATGCAAATGATTAGCTAACATAAACATTTGAAAAACAATATTATTGTTTGATAGCAGCACCACGATCTAACTTAGGATACACAGTGCATAGGAATAGATATTGCAAAGTATGTAATGTCCATGGATCCCACAACACAGATGATTTCGTTCAGACAGAATTTTCAGTCCAATGTACCTATATTAAAGTATGAGCAGTGTGTGTGTTGTTGTATGAGAAAATAAAGTACTACCTTCCAAGCATCATAATGGTGGCATGAGGATTCGTTCCAGGCGAAAACTCAAAAGTAGAACCGTCAACCACACGCAAACCACAACGTTGTAGTTTGAATCTAAAACTTGCCCAGCTACACAACCACCGTGGTAATGCCATGTAGTAGTAAGATTTCTTCTGCAGAAGTTAGCTATGGTAGCGTTTATGCTCCCATAGAACGCTTCATTTCTTCTATTTGGCGCGCCTATTATTCCTCCATAGGGAAGAGTTAGGTTTTGATACACATTTCTTAACACACTATATATAAATTGATAATGGGCTTCTTCCTTTTTCCAACATAGAATCTAGAGGAGCTTGGTGTTGTCAAACTGATGTCTTGTGACTTCTTGATCCTTGAAGCCTTCATTTTTTTGTTTGTCAGCATGGTCCACATATGAAAAAGCTACAACATTTGGCCACTATGGTGTAGCAACTAATAGTTGCTGATTTTCATATAGGTTTGTTAAGAAGGGCAAATGGGAACAAACATTTCAACAATGAGAAGAGATTACTTTGTAATATGCAGTAAGTTTCTAGCTTAAGAAAGTTATGTCATTATCATTTGTAAAAGAAAAATGATGCAACTTATAGCTCAACCAAAGTTGCATGTGGTACAAGGGTCTGTATGTTAAATACAAATAGAATTGGTTGTAGATTTGACACTAGAGCGAAGTTATGTTCCAGTTTTGTAAATTTAAAAATATATCATCACAATGTTAATGTATTATTTCATGCATTTTGTTAAGCCTTGACCATGATCCCACCAATCTCACCATCAAGGCTTCACAGAAGGTACGAAATGTTCTTCTTTTTTGGTGACATTTTGTTCTCGGCACCAAGGATCGAATGTCCCTTTTAAACATGATAAAAAGGGTGTTTGCATGGTGATGCCTCTACAAACACCCTTGTAAAAGTTTTAAATCTTGACATAATCATTTATATATTCTAATTTATTTCATCTATTAATTAAGCACACTTTATCCTTGACACTAAGGATGTTATTATTTTAATTTTATCTATATAATTTGTGTGTCTTGTCATGCTAGTATAAAGAGAAGTTGGTGAAATAGAATTGAATTCAAATGCCATAGTGAATAAATCATATTGGTGTTAGTATATAGAAAAGTTGGTGAAATGAAATTAAATTTTAATACCATATGAGATAAATCACATTACACTAAAACAACAAATGGTTCTTATATATAAACTTCTGTATATAATAATTGTAAAAACCACTCATTTAAAAAATATCATATAAGATGGGATGAAAAAAAATTAATGGTTCTTATGAATTTTTATAATGCAGTTGACAAAGCCAAAAGATTTTATTATTCAACTTGTTTTTAGAAACATGAGGTCTTATGTTGTAAGTGTAAGAAGATTTAAAAAGCATGTTATAAACAGTTATTGATATGATGTTTTATTATGTAAAAGAAACATTAATGGACACCTAAAGGACAACCCTAAACCACTTAAGAAAATGTGAGAGCGATGGTATTTATGAGAATGAAGAGGAAACAATAAGTGATAAAGATGTTTTTGATTAACAAGTGGATGATAATATTATTTTAGAACAAATCAGAATCACTTTTTTTTCTTGAGAAAAAGATTAATAGCCGAACCAAATGAAAAGACACCTCCATCCTAAGTCAAAAGCAAAAAAAGGAAGGCAACTGGTGATATAAATCAATCAAGAATGAATTCAAAATACATATGGAAAATAATCAATGAATTTAATAAGAAAATAAGTAAGAAGAATTAAAAAGAGGTTTTAACAGCCACTAGTTCTGTGAAGAAGACAATAATAAAAAAAGTGTTAATAACTTCATTACTATTGAAAAAGACTGGCAAAGGAACTTTAAAACTTCTATTTTTTATCTTTTAAAAATGCATCATTCATTCTTAAGACCAAAGATTTTTGAAAGGTAATTATCATCTACATAAATGTGCATTCTCCATCTTTAGCATCGAGAATGGGAATTAGTTTTTTAAAATAAAAAACCCCAACACATTGATGCATCTTACATCCTCAATGTCAAAGATGGTTAGGCTTCACATAGGTGCGTCCATCATCCATGGTCTACAATGCTAGAATTTGTTTTGAACCAGTGGTAGCATGAAACAAAAATAATTAATTACATTTATATAATATATATAAATGTATATTATTATTATTTATATATATATACACACAAATATTAGAATATACCAATACTTAAAGCGCACATGAAACATTCTAAAATAGAACTTCCTCAATGTTAAGTTATATGCCTTGTGCCCATCTTGTATACCTAATTAATATGACTTCTTCTTGTGTTAGTTGAACAGTACTCAAGGTCTCAACAATGCAGCAAATTCTTGCTCTCCTCCTGTTAGTCGTGGGCATTGGTAAGTACTAACTGATCATTTAAAAAATTCTCTCTTATTTGTACATAGCAGTTAGTACACAACCAAGTGAACAATTAAAGGAGGCAAATACTTATTCACCTTCAATACTATATGATTATATAATTGTGGGAGGAGGCACTGCCGGTTGCCCTTTAGCAGCCACGTTGTCACAGAGATTCAAAGTTCTTCTTCTGGAGCGTGGAGGCTCGCCATATGGAAACCCAAATATTACCTTGAGAGACAACTTCAGTGCAAATTACATTAACCAAGGCACACAGACATCAGTCCAAGCTTTTGTCTCAACAGAGGGTCCCAAATGTTCGCGCTCGAGTCTTAGGAGGAGGGACATCAATAAACCTTGGTTTCTACAACCGTGCAAGTCCACAGACTATAAGTCAGATGGGATTAGATCAGACACTAGTTAATTCTTCTTTTCAGTGGGTCGAGCAAGTTTTGGTATCATTTCCTAATCTTGGACCTTATCAGTCTGCATTTAGAAGTTCATTGCTTGAAGCCAGAGTGACACCCGATAACGGTGCGAGTTATGACTTCCAACCTGGTACACAAACAGGTGGCTCCATTTTTAACAACCAAGGTGTTAGAAGGCCATCTTCGAATTTGTTCGTTTACGCAAACTGGAACAACTTAGTAGTTCTGCTCCATGCTGAAGCTCAACTCATATTGTTCCAAGGTTTGCTACTATAGAATGTTGTAATCACAAATTCACATAACTATATGCAGGAGTTGGTCGTCCAAGGGCGTTGGGGTTAAATACACAGATCAATTTGGACAACAACGTACAGCTCTTCTCAACACGAAGGTTAGCAGCGAGGTGATACTGTCTGCCGGTGCAATCGGAAGTCCACAGTTGCTTCTCTTGAGTGGAATTGGACCTGCAAGCGAGTTAAGGACTATCGGGATCAAAGTCACACTCGACTCACCTTGGGTTGGGAAGAACGTAAGAGATAACCCAGCTGCAATGGTGAGCTTTCCTTCCCCCTCGCATGTCGAGTCTTCTCTAGCCCAGGTAGTGGGGATTACATCATTGTTTGGTAACTATATTGAAGCAGCGAGTGGCATTGCTATATCACGTCTAACCGGTTTTACACAAGGTGCTACTGTTATAGAAAAGGTGGCAGGTCCCTTCTCAATTGGCCAGCTGGTTTTGAAAACCAGAAATGTTAAGGATGATACACTAATCACGTTTATTTACTTCAGTAACCCAAGAGACTTAGAGACTTGTATATCTGGGGTGAACAGGATCGAGGAAGTGTTGCTGGCAAGCTCTTTTCAACCATTTGTGTATCAAAACTTAACTCTTCCTTCTGGAGGAACAATAGGCACGCCAAATAGAAGAAATCGAGCGTTCGATGGGAGCATAAACGCTACCATAGCTAACTTCTGCAAAAGAAATCTTACTACTATATGGCATTACCACGGTGGTTGTGTAGTTGGGCAAGTTTTAGATTCAAACTACAACGTTGTTGGAACAAGTGGTTTGCGTGTGGTTGACGGTTCTACTTTTGAGTTTTCGCCTGGGACAAATCCTCAGGCCACCATTATGATGCTTGGAAGGTAGTACTTTATTGTCTCACACACGCACACGCACACACATTTCTCATACTTTATTTATAGGTACGTTGGAGTGAAAATTCTGTCGGAACGAATATAAGTTAGATCATGGCACTGGTACATGAAATATCAAACAATAATATTGTTTTTCAAATGTTTATGTTAGCTAATCACAAACTTGAGATATATTTTTATCATTTGTAATTAATAAAAGACAGTGTTTAAATAAATAGGATACGTTTGACATTATAGTCGATTATTTTCAAAAGAGAATCTTACTTACTTCCGTATCTTAAAGATGTGAATGAGATATAAACACAAATTTCAACAGTTTTTAGTTATAGCATGATTCATACAACCAACACACATATACACACAATAATTATATCTCTTTATTAATTTAATGAATATTTATTTTCAATGTTTTTGATTTGGTAAACTTACTATCTGTTGACAATAACAATGTATTATTAACTATATTGTTAGCATTTACTTGGTTACTTAAGAAAGATGAACTTGTAAACTCAACAAATTTAACACACGTCCGTCAAATTATGTTATAATTCTAGGAACTTAGGTCTATGTGTAAAAGTAATAAACACTGTTAAAATAATATGATTTAGAACATAAATTAAGAGAGGTTCTTAAACATGTAATTTACCATAATCATAGTAATTATGATAATTATATTATTACGCTGTATATGGATAATACCATGTTATATATGATTACGTGTTTCATATAATTTCCTTACAATTAATATGTCTTATTTATAATAAAAGGTTTTCAACGCAAGAAGAACCTTCTTATTATAAATAATATAAATCACTTAAACTGATTTAAGATCACACTGATCATAAGATTATTAAAATGTACTAAATAGTTATTATTATTATTATTATTATTAGTGACCATACGATAAGGTATCTGTACATCAGGCAAAGAGAGACTATGATGCCACATGTTACATGTATATGCATGTCTACATGTACATATGCGTATGTGTATGTGTGTGTATGCATGCATTTGAAGTTCTTGTGATATCTATTACCATCTAAAACACTAGAGAGAGATATGTTAAAGCAGCAGTTTCTATGTGTTGAAACTTAATTGTAAGAAGAAAGTCATTAAAGAACACATGCTACAGGTCCCAGAATCAAGTTATTATAGATAATTACTCTACCAATGCAACAACTTAAAATGATTAGTTTTAACATATGCTAATAATTAAGTTGATAAACAATTATTTGGTTAATTAATAATTTACCTGTATTTTGTGTTAAAACTTCTAGTACCCCAGTACTTTAGTTAAGTTGCCCCCAGACATGGTGGGTCTTAAAATTTTTAATCTCATGGGACTTGAGAAGGGAATGAATTTTTATTTTCTTTTTATGAAATATGAATAATTATATTTGTAATAATTGTGATGGTAAGAACCTTTGTTTATATAAATCTCACCATAAATTTATTCATAATAAACAATAAACACGCATTGTTTTCTTCCTTCAGTTTATAACACATTTTCATAAGATGAAATGCTCAAAGTTAAATCCCATAGAGCTTCTTGAAGACAGGCTTGGATTCAAGTATGATGCCTTGCAGTGTCTCCACATCGGGAATGACAGACTTCACAACAGGATGGTTTCGAAGCGCACAAACAAGCTTGTTCAAGTTAGGGCATTGTTCAGAGCCAGGAATCAATGGTGCACCCCACATTGCAGGAGCCAGCAACAGAAGGTCAGTCAATCCCAACTTGTCGCCACCGAAATAGGGCTTGCATAAGTCTTTGTTCTTAGTCAGTTCTTCCTCCAAAATCTTACAGTTGCTCACCAGATCCTCCATCACGGTAGTGTTTCCCTTAAATATGCTGAAGATCACATTAAACATCTGCAATAATAGTTGCCAAGTAGTTAAAATTTTCTATAAATTAAAACATATAATGATCTAGTAGTTTCTAAAGAACCAATAAATATATACCACCTCTCGTTTATACAAGGTATATGGATCTACTCTCAACATACTCATTTAATAGAAGTAGACCTATAATCTATACTTACACATATATGTGGATATAATTGAGATCGTAGGTATAACATACACAAACACATGCATGCGTGCATAGTCACCTGCTCTCTCACACACGCGCACCAGGGCAATCTCACGTGTAAAATCACATGGGTGTATGGAAAAGGCCTTCGTACAAGGCTACTAACTACGATTAAAACAAAAAATATATTACTTATATCTAATTTATATTTAATAAAGTTATTAATTTTTTATATCGAGGATAGTGATATTTCTAAAACATTAAATTTTGAGTGAATGCAATTTAAAATATCTTGGAAAATGCTAATTTAAATATAAAATATAGAATATACAAATATAAAAAAGAATTTACGATTTTTCCAAACCATTTATAAGGAATCGCACACAGACACAGTGTACCTTCTTCTCGACAAAGTCTGCCCAGAATCGATCGCGAGATCGAGCATAGGGATCGTCAGGAAGAATACGAACAGTATCTGGAAATGCATCGTCCAGATACTCAATTATTACGAAGGACTCGCATATTGCTTTGCCTCTATGAAATAAAACAGGAACTTTCTTGTAAACAGGATTGGATTCCAACAGAATCTGGCTCTTGTTTAGAAGATCCTCAGGAATCTTTTCATAGATGATACCTTTGAGCTCTAGAGCCACCGCAACTCGGAGTACAAATGGACTTGGAAATGTATATAGCAGTTTCACCTCTCCCTCAGCCATGGCAAAACAGTGTTATACATCGATTCTTATAAATTAAACACGCGGTTGCCTCGAACCTTACAAAACGTGTCTCATTAAACTCGTATGCGCGTACGATTGACTGTGTATAAATGGTTATATTTTATTTCAATTGAATTATATAATATTGTATATTGCTCTTTTAAAATATCAAATATTCTTAAGACTTAGTGTTACAGTTTACTTTCTGCTTATAAAGATATTGTAATCTTGACTTTATTTCCAGTGAGGAAATATAAAATGCTATTAAAATAAGGTAACTTCAGCACACCTTAACCTTGACATTTAAAATGCTAATTGTGCACCGGAAAATCTACACTGTCCGCACTGTTTATTAATTAACTTATAATATTTCATTTATAACTGTATCTTCTAAAGACACAGTCTGGTTATTCGAATAGAACAGACTCAAGCCAAATAATTCTAACAGCCACTTGTCTATTTATATTTATTAGATGGAACAAACGCAAGCAGTCGTTCATAAAGAAAGATTGTGTTCCACACCTTAACAAAACACATCGATATCCATCACGTTCTTTTGACATGGCAAGAGTGCTCTGCAAGATAGTGCGGCGGAATCACATTGTTGTTATTGAAGTTTAAGCAAAAGTTGTCGCAGCCAAGTGATCTCATGTGTAGCAGTGCTAGCTGCAACATACTCAGCCCCAATAGGTTGTTTCTTGTTAAACCACTAGCAAACACCAGATGTTGACCATCTAGTATCTATATCCCTGCCCAATTGGCATCACTACAAGCTTGAACTTGAGTGTATATTGTCCCTTTAAGGTACCGTAGAACTCGTTTGCCCATTAGACTGAGGACGCGAGGTAAGCTTTTGGATATTTGGTTTGCATGATGGCCATAGTTCCCAAAGAAATAATTTCAAAACAATTGAAATGACAAAAATGCATGTCTTCTAAAGCATCCAATATGCATCTTGGTAAATGTGATAATGAAAAAGGTCCCTCTTAGTTTTTTTTTCAAATACACTAAAAACATTAATAATATATGATTATCATGAAAGATAGAAAGATTTTTATGGATTTTATTCAGAAAATCTTGGAGCCAAATAGTGATATTCCCTCCAACAAAGCATGGTAGACTTTAAGTTTTAATTGAAGTTTCTAATTTTTACTGGATTTTATCCAGAAAATCTTAGAGCTAAATAGTGATATTCCTTCCATCAAAGCATGGTAGGCATCCAGTTTCAACTTTCATTTTCCACTTTCAGTTTCAACTAAAGATTCCATTTTAAGTTCCAATTGAAGTTTCTAATCTCAATTCCAACTTGAGTTGCAACTATGTGTCATTATATAAAGGAGCTTACATGTTAAGGTTTCAAAGCATTTAACACAAGTCACCCATGTTCTAGATTGATCCAACTTTAATTCCATTTGGTTTTCCTCTTGAGTTTCCATTTTCGTATAGATTCTAAATGTTATAATTTTCCATTAATTTTATTTTATTTTTTTCCCTTCTTTTCTAGTTTATTTCTTCTATTTTCAATCACTCTTGACAGGGTCATGACAGCTAAAACACTCTGAGGAATGTCGTCTCATTTGAAACAACACCTAAGTCAAATGCAATTGAATCTTGATCATATGCAAGTTGTTTTTTAGGTGTTTAAGGAGACTAATAAGGCACTAACGGCTGAACCAAGTTTGACAGGACTCATATAGAGTTTTATGGGTTCCTAAACTAGGTAAGGCTATGAATCCTCTTGCAACTAAGGTAGTATTTCACTAATGCTGTTAAGGTGGGATTAGTTGATTCCCTCCTTTTTAGAACCATTCTTTCATGGTTTGTTGCACTTTTTAAAAACCATGACCCAATCCTTCAAAGTTTTGCCAAGGATCAAAGTTAGTAACAAATATGCAGTTGAGTTCCAATCGCTATTGACATTCCTTGGGATGATGTGGCCTTGTGGGAACATTTACATATTGTCAAGGATTTGTTACTCTCTCAACCAAATTCCACCTCACTCACATCAGCCATTGATCTGGTTGTTCATTGTGACAATTGCCTTCAATAACATCAATTAGAGCATAGGCGTGTGGAGTTTCCCATTATTTTTGCCATTGCTCACGACAGAGGAAGGAATGCACTTGAGTTGATGGAATTGGACACTTGTTGCTATTAATGACTTTCAGCTGCTGAGAGACAACACGAATTGACAACACCGAATTGACAACGCCGAATTGACAACAATTTGTGCCATTATTGTGGGGATTTGAGCCATGATTTGAAGCATTATAGTCATCGTTCAAATTGTCTTTATGGTCATCACACCCATAATGTTGATCGAGTTGTACATTTGAGAAATGCCTAGGACCAGTCAAAGTAGGAACCCTCTAACTAGGCTAAAGCATTTCACCTAGATGTTCAAGTCAAGCTTTCATGATCTACTATGTCCTGTAAATGACTCATGTATAGTGGAGTAAATGTGAATTTCATTGACTGGGAGTTTGTTGTTTCCCACGGTATAGTCTTAAAGTCAACTCGTCAACCTGCTTGAGTTGAGGTTGTAAACAAATGATAAATCAAATCTGATCATGTTATGATGGAGTTTGAATCATTAAAGATCGAGGCACTTAGATTTCGTTGTGTTATCTTCTTTAATGTGATTTCATTTCTTAAGTGCCCAATCATCCTTAGATTTTCATGGTATCAGTAATGCATTCATTTTCTCCTCGTACTTTAGTTCATGATTCAATGATTAACATTTTGCACATAACATTGAAGCAATTTTGTGATGCTAGTCGACACGATCCCACTCTTGTATTTGTTGTTATTCTTCATATGTTCAACATGTCTATAAAAAAGTTCCAACGATGCTTCCTAGCAAGTACCATGACTTTGCATATGTATTTGACAAAAAGAAGGCAACCAAGCTACCACCTATGACTGCCCCATTGATCTCATGGATGAGAAGCAACCTCCATATGACCCACTCTGCCTCAGGTTGGAGAGGGATCATGTTGTACATGTTGGTGTCTAAGAAATTGGTATTGAAGCTAAGTTCGAGATGGGTGATTGGTGGGAAGGAGAGAATAATATTACTGAGAAGTGGGCAAATCAAGAGATTGTGCCTAAGCTACACGCCATAGTGAAAAGTTTTGAAAAATTTTAAGAATATGTAAATGGCTCCTTGGAGGTGATTCATGAACGGTTGGATACTATTGAAGATCAACTTGCTTAATGAGTTAATTGGAGATAGTGGCAAGCTTGCTTATTGCACAAGGAGTGACTACTAAGTAGTCTATAATAGCTGTATCAATGGCCTTTAAGGATAAAACCACAAGGTAAATTTATGTTTATTT
This sequence comes from Selaginella tamariscina, assembly GCA_003024785.1. Lineage (NCBI taxonomy): Eukaryota > Viridiplantae > Streptophyta > Lycopodiopsida > Selaginellales > Selaginellaceae > Selaginella > Selaginella tamariscina. The sequence goes on along the minus strand of PUQB01000033.1, from coordinate 972,990 downwards.
TTGCTCAATAGGTAAATTGCATGACATGAGAGGAGTCACATACACATGCTATTGTGCTAAAGGGATGACTTGGTGAGCGTCTAGTGCGAATACTCATGGATAGCAAGAGTTACAATAATTTGTAGAAGTACAACTTGCCAACAAAGACTGTGCCTCAATACGAGATTGAGGGCTCAACTACTATCACATAGAGCTATAGTGCTTATGAAGGAGTTGTAACTAGAGGTTGGCAAAGCCCAACTAGTGGGTAGTTGGAGGTTGGCAAAGCCCAATTAGTGAGGCTTTTTGCAACTTGCCCATGAAGATTGTGCCTCATTACGAGATTGAGGACTCATCTACTATCACACATAGTTGTGGATGAGTTACATCTGGAGGTTGACAAAACCTAGCTGGTAAAGACTTTCTACAACTTGCCCAAAGATTATGTTTCAATATGAGATTGAGGGCTCAATTACTGTCACACAGAGTTATAATACTTATGGAGGTTGCAACTAGAGGTTGGCAAAGCCCAACTAGTAGAGTAGCTAGAGTTGGCAAAATCCAACTAGTGGAGGCTTTTTGCAACTTGCCCACGAAGATTGTGCCTCATTATAAGATTGAGGACTTAGCTATTATCACATAGAGTTGGAGTGCTTGTGTGGATGAGTTACATCTAGAGGTTGGCAAAACCTAGTTGATAAAGATTTTCTACAACTTGCCCATAAAGACTATGTTTCAATAAGAGATTGACGGTTCAACTATTGTCACACAAAGCTGGAGGGCTCATGTGGAGGAGTTATAATTAAAGGTTAGCAAAACCTAGCTAGTGAAGACTTTATGCAAGTTGCCCACAAAGATTGTGCCTTCATTCAAGATTAAGGGCTCATCTATTATCACACAAAGTTGTAGTGTTTATGTGGAGGAGTTACAATTGAAGATTAGCAAAACCTAGTTGGTGGAGACTTTTTATAGCTTGTCCACAAAGATTGTGCCTTAATATGAAATTGAGGGCTTAGCTACTATCACATAGAGCTGGAGTGCTTGTGTCATGAGTTACAATTAAAGACTAACAAAACCCAACTAGTTAAGACTTTCTGCAATTTGGCTACAAAGATTGTGCTTCAATACAAGATTGAGGACTCAGTTATTATCACACAAAGTTGGAATGCTTGTGTGAAGGAGTTTACAACTGGAGATTAACAAAACCCAGTTGGTGGAGATTTTTTATAAACTTGCCCACAAATATTGTGCCTCAATATGAGATTGAGGGCTTAGCTACTATCAACACAGAGCTGGAGTGTTTATGTAAAGAAGTTCTAACTAGAGGTTGAGAAAACCCAACTAGTGGAGACTTTTTTTTTATAGAGTTAACGCATGTGGATCTCATCCTTGGGATGAGTTGGTTAGAGTGTGTAGATCCTAAGATTAAGTGGAGCATCAAGCAAATGAAGCTTAAGTATAGTGGAGTTAAAGATATTTAGTTTGAAATAAAGCTTGAGTCTTTTTGTTATGTGCAAATGTGTGTTTACTCAACATGACGTGGAGTAATTGGGTCACATTGTGACGTAAAGGGGAGTTAAGATTTATTCACATAAAGTGGTAGTGGTGGAGCAATGGCAACATACAAGAGTTACGGAGTTTATATTCTTGATACTAAAATGGTCAATTAACACACAAAGATACACATGTTTACATTACACATACAAATGCATGGCTAGTTATTACCATTGGTTTGGTAAATACTATGTTGAGAAAGTTTCTATATTAACTAGGTTCATAAGGAAACACGTTCCTTTTGTATGGAGTACTTCAGAAGAGCTTAATTTTTCCAAGCTTTGAAGCAAGCCTTAGTGTGTGTATCAATTTTATGTATTGCAAATCCCTCTAAGCCTTATGACTTAGTATTGTGCAATGCGAGTGAAGTGGTCATTGGAGCTATACTTATGCAAGAAGGGAGACATATTGCTTATGAGAGTTACACTTTGAATCTTACGAAGCAATGATACTCGACTTATAAATAAGAGTTACTGACTATTATTAATACATTATGAATTTGAAAGCATTATCTTTATAGTGCAAGTTTCAAGGTGTTCACAAATCATAAGCCTTCATTCACACATAATGAATTAAAGTCTTGACAAGCTCGTTAAATTGTTAAGCTCGTAAAGTTTGACAAATTTCCCATTAAACATTATGTGCATAAGGCTAACAAATGCTTTCTCATGCATTAGAAGAGCCAAAATGGTTGGAGAATTCCAAACATTTTGTAATGCATTGACAAAGATGGTTAGTGAGTTTAATGAGGTAGTTCAACATTGTGCTCAAGCACAAGACGTTGAGGTGTAAAAATTCATAAAATAGTTGGAGCCATCATTCTTGTTTCAAGATGAAGCTCTTTATTAACAATTTGAACAACCAGGTATTATATTTTTATCATGATTGCCTAGAGGTTAATCACTTTGGGGAAGGGGGGTGAGGAGAAATTATGAGTTGATCAACATGAGGTTCTAATAAAGAAATGTGAAAATTGATATCATAGAGTCTTGACAAGTGTTAGCAAGTAAAGGTACCAAGGGGGTTATTAGTACCATTGCCTATTCCAAACAAGTGATAAAAAAGTATTTCTATGGATTTTATCACTCATTTGCCAAAGACATAAAGGCAAAATGAGTACGTGTGGGCCATTATGAACAGGTTGACAAAGTTTGTCAAGTTAATTCCCTTATGAAAGAATGTTAAGTTGGTTACGATGTATTTACAATAATAGCCAGCACAATGAGACTAGGATGAACCAGTACTATACTATGTTTGGATGGCATCTCAAGACAACTTTTGAGCTAGGATAAGTAAAAAAGAAAGCCCATGGCAAAATGAACGAAGAAACTAAAGATTTAAATGTTAAACTTGAGAATATTCAAAGTTTGTGCAAGAAGAACTTAGAATCTACTTTATTAAGTTTGCTAATGAACACAAAGCTTTCTAGAGTTCCAGGTGGGAAATTATGTATATTTCAAAGTAATATTTGCTACACATGTAAGGCAAAACAATATTTTAGCCTTATGAAAAGTATGCAATAATAAGTTATTTTCCCAGTACTTAATGAGATTTTGACACATTAGCTATGGCGGAGTGAGGGTGCACTTAATGTTTCATGTTACTTAGTTAAATAAAGTACTCACAAGGAATAAAGTATGAATAAATTCTTTATGGATATACAAAGAGGCTAACTATATAGGATAATTGAGTATGTTTATGGACAATGGCCAGAATATATTTATAAATTAAAATATTCTCCCAAAAAGTTAATATAGATATGGTGTGGATAAGTTTTTAGGAGCAATGTGTGAAGTGGTCGGTGGTTTGTGAGGGTCTCAATTATTGTAAATGTTGGTGCCTAACATTAATGAATGGGTCTTCCTTAAGCCTTATACATTTTAGAACACCCACGAGAGTTTATTTTCATATATTTTCTTATTAATTTACCAACATCTTATGGATTTAATGTAATTATATGAGTTGACCATTTTTCAAACACGACACATTTTATTAGGACACTTTCAATGTTTTGAAATTATTTCTTTTTTAAATTTGATAAGTTTAATGAATATTACTTGTCCCTATTATTGTTCATGCAATCCACTTCTATATGTCGATGATGTGGTATTAACACATTTACATTCAACAACAAATTAAATATGAGATTCCCTCCATGAATAACAAACAATAAGATTGACAAAGTTCCTTTGTACCTAGATTTTAATGTGATTCCACAAGACTGAAATAGAGTTTTACAACGATATCCATCTTTTATTAGGTCTTATGTTAGGTTACAAATAGTTAATCATAGCCTAATAAAAATAAACATTGCATCACACAACAATATATATATATATATATATATATATATATATATATATATATATATATACAACTTACTCCAAGAACAACTCCAAAAATAGCTCTCACTTCCTTTGCATCTATGATGTGATTTATATTACACGGCTTGAATCCTCTAGTTACTTTTATTTCCTTGTTGTCCTTAAAACTTTAGATTTTGCAATATTAATACATAAATTATATATTTTAAAATCAAATTTAGAATATAAATTGTTGCAAAAGCTTATAGTTTAGTGTCCTTTTATTATTTAAAAAATAACCATTTCATAAAAATTAAATAAAATTGAATGAGTCTTACCTTTATATTCGCTTATTGTGGCCTCAAAGGCACCTCGACTTATGTGCTTGCATTGTATAACTCGATGAACAAATTAATTTTTGTTTGATGCAAGAATTGGTTCAAATCCTACAACAATAACAAGAAATAATCATAAAACTATAATTAATTTGCAAACCCATAAAATAATTTATAAACAGTATAAATGTAACATCTTAATGCAATACATTTGTTCAGTTCCATAGAAAACAAATTGAAATGCCTTTCAACCTATAAATCAATGCGTTAGTGCATAAAATAAATATAACAAATGCATAATCATACTTCTTAAAACACAATTAATTTTTTAAATGGCAATTCTAAAAATCAAATTAAGTGAATGACATTGTATGAAGAAGACACAAAAGAGCTGTAACATATAGATAATGACTATATATAGTACTCAGAAAATATCTTTTCATTAATCCAAATGAATTTTTAATACATTATTATTTGTTCTTCAATGTTCACTTGGTGAACCAGTCAATTCACGAAGTGAACATTCATCTCACTCCATGAACTAGCTGGTTCACGTAGTGAACATATCATGTATGCATTTTTACGTGAGTATTTTGCATGGCATGATGGCCATATATTAGTCCCATGAATATATACATCATACATGCATGCACGAAAACATGACATTGTATTTATAATGATTATATAAATGTTTTAAAAAGTACATTATAGATGAAATTTATGGTGAAATGTTTTGCATTCCATGGTGTTTGAGTAGTAGATAGTTTGAAACTCAAGAGAGTGTGAAAAATAAGAAGGTGAGAGTGACATGATTTAAGAAGTAATCAACTATATCACTAGTTTGCAATATTTTGAGAAGTAGTGCATTTACATAAGCCAATTAGTTATGCCAAAGCTATATGATAATAGAAAGTTTATGAATTGTTAAGTCAGTTTTCCCAAACCAAATGACTTAAAAAAGAGCTTATCATACAGAGTATGTTCATTAACAATTAAATTGGATTGATTCTTTAAAATGTTTACATCTTAATTAATTTAATAATGGACACTAATTTCTTGACAAGCGAGAGAACATACTATATTTTCTTGCAAATAATCAAGGGAGTAGGAGAAGCCAAAATTTCAAAGAAAAGTGATTGTAATTTGCATTTGAAGAAAGTTGCCATCATCAACACAAAGAAATTATCTCTTAACAACATAATATGAAATTGTGAGCATCAAGTGCCTCTCAGAGACTTTACTACCTTATAGCACTTGCCTTTGTAGGATTCTCTTTTTAGACATTTGTTATCAAGTTATTAATGCCAAAACTCTACAACCAATAAATGATTTAACGATAGAGATGCCTATATATATCATAGGATTAACAATTATTAATAATGACTCTAATCACTTGTTAAATTTTGTTATAGTCTCCAATAAATCTAGTTATTTACTTATTGAATTAGTAATTTAATCTTAAATTGAATTTATTCTTTTAATCTCAAATATAAATTCAAACTCAAAACATCATGGTTTATAAGATTTTTATTATATTTTTATAAATCAATTAGGTAAAAGAATAAATTATTGTATTTAACCTAATTATCTAACCCAATAACTAATTCACCTTGTGTAGTTTTTTCACCATTAATACTTCCTAGAGGATTAAGCCATGCCACTTTGCACCCAATGCCTCCCATTTATATTTATATGAAAATTTAGTATATCACCAACACTTTTTGCATAACTTGTCAACATCATTGTTTCATAGAAAATTGGATCATCACTTTGGTAGCCTTTGTATGTATAATATAATAAATTAACTTTTTACTTGTATTTATCTTTGATTATTTTTATTCTCATTATATTTTTACATAGCCAACCTTATTCATTAATAGTTAATATAAGTAGTTAGTAATTACTTTGACTAAATAAATTACTCATGACCTATTTGCATTTTCATTTTCAAATCGAGTTTATTCTCTGTAATAACTCGTTATTTATGTGTATGAGATTAAATCAAACTTATCTTCTTTTATTGCTTTATAAAATAAATTTACCATGCTTTCGTAACTTTTTAATCTTTATGTATATAAGTTTGTTTGATATTATGTATACACCCCTATTCTAAATCACATACATAATTTATATTATTTTAGTATATAAAAATGTACATAATTTATTTTACTTAGGTTTAACGACCACCAAACATTTGTGAAACATTAAAAAGAGTATTATTAATTCTTTTCTTTTCTTTTGAGTTTCTTTAACCATAATTATATAGTGAAACAATTTGTGATGTTCTGTGTTTGAAAACTATAAAAATTAATTAATAAAAAAATCTTATATATTAAAGTTTTCTTTGGACCGATTCACACCATCAATTAAATTAAGTTAATGAAGCTAATTTAGTGCGAGTGTATTCCCCAACTGTAATGTTAAATTATATTTTATTTAATTTTTATTAAATTTAATTATTTTTTATAAAACTTAATAGTTTTTAAACTGACCATTAAATCATCTTTGAGCCTGAAAAAGGGTATAAAGAATGGAGAGATAAATTTGTAATTCTCTTTAATTTTTTTATATTTATTCTTTTATATGAATATTTATGCTAGTGGTAATCTTATTTCAATTACTGTTACTATTGTTGTCCTTGTTATTACTAGTTTTAATGCTGGTGTTATTGATTCTAACACATTGATGCTTTGGCTCTAGCTCCTACAAAATATAAGTTGATTCGAGAGAACAAACCAAACTGAACTCAAGAAGATATTATTTGCTTAAATTCAATTAAAAATTGAAGAAATAAAATACTTTGAAGGAATAATAAATAACTATTTAAAAATGGTGTTCGACTAGAGAGAAATGGTCTTGGATATATGGGAAACTTTGTTGTTCCTAACCACGATGCAAAACTTTGTATAGAGAAGTACATGAAAATTGTTAAATTAATATTCTTTAATTAATATTTTAAATTTTTGAAAGAAAAAAAGGCACATACGCATATTCATATTAATTTAATGAATGCTAGTGAGAATGTATACCCATTATGTAATTGTTATATTAATTAAATTAAGTTAGGTGTGAATGCAATTCTCTTAAATTGTTTTAATTAAATTTGTTATAAACTAACTGTGGATAAGTCGGAATATGTTTCCATTAAAATATTTTAAATTAGGTTAATTAGGACAATTAAAATAAAATAATTTAATTGCTGGTGGGAATTAAACACACGAGTCTTTTGAAGAATTTTCTTTGGGATCTTCAACTTTCTTTGATCCACCACATGCCTGCCTTCCAACTCGCTAAAAAAGATTATTGAGAACGCAGTGTACAGTATCACTATCGTGTCAAGTTACCTTCTTTCATATCTAAACTACTTTACCTGTAATAAGAGCCCGCTTATAACATTCTAAATGCACGTGTAAGCATTGTGGTTGATATGATAGTTCCACGAATCTGGCATTTCACATTCACCAATCAATCTTGAAAACGTAGAAAAGCAACACAAGTGCGTATGTGAACATAACATTTGGATATTCTATATTTTAGAATATGACTTGAACATTACAAACAAGCTTGACCACTGTGGGATCCACACGCACACACAGGTTTGTTATGTAATCAGTCTCTCACACACATCTGCGTCAGTAATCGTTCAAGGGTTAATTTTCTAAACGATTCAGAACGTCAAACAGGTCAATTCTCGTGCACCCGTGTCCGTGTTCAGTGCAAGTTCTGTGAAACTCTTAACCTTGCTGTATTAATGCTGCAGTTGAACATAATACAATTCTATCACCAAAATGTCCTTAGATTTTCTTGGGCTGCCTGGATTCAGGTTCCGTCCAACCGATGAGGAGCTCGTGAATTTCTACTTGGAGAGAAAACTCGAAGGAAAATTAGACATTCCTCCAAGCTTGATTAATGATATTGATTTTTACAGTTATGTTCCTTGGGAGTTATCTGGTACAATCTTATCTCTTTATACTCTATAAACATCTCCCTCTCTCTCACAGTTCCCATTTAAACAGAAATGTTTGCAACTGGAAACTCAGAATATCACTACTTCTTTGTGCCAAGGGATCGGAAGTACCCAAATGGATTGCGCCCCAATAGAGTCGTAAGTGGATATGGGTATTGGAAAGCAACTGGGACGGACAAGAAACTAATATGCAGTGGAAGATTCATTGGCCTTAAGAAAACACTTGTTTTCTACAAAGGGCGAGCTCCTCAAGGGACTCGAACAAACTGGATCATGAATGAGTTTCGAGCTGCCCATACTGACATGCCAGACTCTAAACCTAAGGTAATAAAATACATATAAATTAACACGGAATATTCTGGTATATATGTATTAATTCTTTGTTTAGGTGGATGTTACATTATGTCGCATGTATAGAAAGGTTAAAGGTTTACGAAAGGAAACATTTCAAAACAATAACAACTCAAGTTCTGATGACATTATTTCAAGTGAGGTTAACAGTGGTGATTTCGATCGTATGTTTGATTGGATATTCAAAGTTGATTTAGAGGAAGTTGAAAGTACTGAGAAAGCTCAAATTGAGTTTTGATTTGATTATGTTGATTTGGAATAATATTTTTTATAGAATTTATAAATAAATATTTACATAGTTTTAAATAATCTTTTATCATTTATAATATAGATTAAAAAAGAAACATACAATATTATTGTCAATTTCATTATACATTTTAATACTTAAATTAATGGAAAGTTTAATTTATAATTATAACTATAATTTTAAAATCAAACAATATGATTTTAACATACTGTAATATATATTTACTATAATTTAAAAAATATATGTTCTTTTCTTTTTGAAATTTGTAATTACATGATTATATTAATATTATTTTAATATAAACCAGATTATATTAATATTATTTCTTATTGTGTGACAGATTAAACGGTCAAGAGGGCACATCTAACCATAATAATATCAACTTAAGTAAATATAATCATTAACTACATATATTACATAAAAATTTAGAATTTTTTTATGTTCTTATTACATAGATATTTTTATACCCATTTATCACCACGCTCTTATCTATGTTTATGAACTACATTTTAAACCTACTAATTACTTCATAAATCTTACTGTATAGGAATAACATGTCTTTTCTCTCTTTCACACACATTTCCTCTTATATAATATGCTTTGCGTGGTATATATATGTGTGTGTGTGTGCGTGCATGAGCGCGTGCATTGTGCATTAATAAATGCATTTATAATATATAAGAAAATAATAATATTTATATTTTTTATAAAGAAAATTACATTTATACCCTTGAAATTTATAGAAGTTTTATATTTACATATACACCTCTTTAAAAGTTTTTAAATTTACATATATACTTTTGAAAAACTTCAATCGTAATATTTTAAAATAGCAATATTAATTAAAAATATATTATAAATGAAATAATTAATGTTTATTAAGTGTTAAATGTCAGAAAATTGTCATAGTAAAAAATGGAATGTTTTTTAAAATAATTATATTATATTATGATATATATGTTTAATAGGTTGTATTTTGGACATAAATATAATAAAATATAAATTAATTATAAATTTTATTGGTTTTTTAAAAATGTCTTTTATTTTTAATTTTAATATTTATAAAGTTTTAAATTGAAATTTTAGAGGTATATATGTAAATATAAATTTTTTAGGGATATACATGTAAATATGATAAAGTTCAGATATATAAATGTAATTTTACCTTTTTTGTAATGTAAAATTTTACTCAATTTTTAACTTATCTCACACATTTATAATTTTTTAATTAATATTATATTTAAATATTAGTATTTAGTTAAAAAGGTTATGAAAGTATAAAAATTGTTTATTTGTATTTACCACTCGTTTATAAATAATATTATGAGATATTGAAATTTATGTCACGATTAATCATTATGTTCATGGATAATTTGTGAGTGTGATTGTTTTACTCATAACAATTTCTTACGTATGCAATTTATTAGATCATGTTATATGTACATTTTAGCATATGCCTTAGAATTCATGAGTCAAACTCCAAATAATATGTTAAGAAAGTTTAAGATAAAATTTAAAACATTTCAATTTAATATAAGTTATGAATCATTCTTATGTTTAATTATTTTATAATTTTTTTTATCATTCACTCTTTTGTTTCATAAAATAAAATTTAATTTTTTTAATTCATATTTTGAGACAAAGATTTTAAAACTATGTCCTCTTCAACCAACTAAATAAGGAATTATCGTTGTTACAAGAGGATCTTTATATTACTAACTTAAAAGTGACACATGATTTACTTAAATGCTAAGTAAGATATGGCTAACCCTTTTGACAGTCATATATGTATATATATAGACTCAAGTTGTTATTGTCATCACATTAGTCTTATAAGTTTTACATTAACAATCTACACATGCATTGTGTAGGAAATCTCTGAGACTCATATTAGTGGACTCTTCAGCAGCATTTACCACTGCACTCTGAAGCCTCTTTGCATTATCTCGAATCTCCATGTTGCGCATTGCCGCTGTAAGAACTCGCTCGATCTTGTCTCTCTTTATAACCGGACCGAGCCATTCATTTTGCATCTCCAACCCGATCTTCCACTCCTCCACCACCATCCTGGCATTCACATTCTGCTCAGCAATGCAGGCCCATGTCACAAATGGTACCCCAGCCCAAATACCTTCTCGCGTCGAGTTCCACCCGCAATGACTCAGGAACAACCCAGTTGAGGGATGTTGCAGAACCTGCAGTTGAGGTGCCCACGGAATTACTAGTCCTCTCTGGTTAGTTCTCTTAATAAATTCCTGAAATGAAAGAGAATTCAGAATGGAAAACAGTAAGTAATACATACTTGTAGAGGTTCATATACGCCTTGAATGAGATCTTCACGTACAACCCATAGAAATGGGACATGAGTAGCTTCAACACCCATGGTAAGCTCCGCTATTTGTGCCACAGACATGTTGGCCAGGCTACCGAAGGAGATATATATCACTGAGCTCGGCTGTTGCTTGTCCAGCCACTGTAAGCATTCCATACCAACAGAATCCTCTCGGTCTTCGAGACTGCAATCAACCGCGATGCATCTCGGGTGGAGATTTCGCATCGTTCCCATTCCTTTCTCTTCGAGCATCTCAAGAGTGTTGATTATAATGCAAGCTGCCTCTTTCATCCGAGACAGGGATTCTGCAATAGCTTCTACAGACTGTATCTCGTAAAACCCAAAGGGCAAGTCTCCAAGATGCAAGTCGCTCAGAACGGGCACACGATCTAAGGTAACATTCCCGTATTTCAGCAGCTTCTCTGTCATTGAAACAGTTTGAAGAGGCCGTGATAGCTAAACCACATACCTCGGACTGGGAGATAATCTTTACTGATGAGGTCCTCTACAAGGAAGTTCATTACGCACACAGTGGCACTTGCAGTCCAGAAGGTAGCCATTGGAACTCCAAGTCGATCTGCTACATCTTGATTCCAAGCCATGAGTGCATCCGAGACAATACAAACAACCTGCGCATTCTCGGCTCTGTGCACATCAGTGACAATCTTCTCAAACGGGCCTTGCAGTTGCCGAGCTGCAGCCATCATGCTGGCAAATCCAGAAGGGTTACCTTTGAGCTCACCAATGCGAATGGAACCGTGAGGAATGCGTACTATTCGGATATGAGATGGACCTTGTTCATGTTCTTCTTCCTCTTCTTCTTCTTGTTGAGCTGATCCGCTGCTGATGACAATGGTGATGTGGAATTCCCCCAGTTTGGCAATGTGCTGGGCGAGCCCGAGCATCGGATTTAAGTGGCCCTCTGAAGGGAAAGGCGCCATTACTATGTGTTTCTCCATGCTCCACACCTGTTTTTGTCTTCAAGCTCTCTCCCTGTAAGAAGAATGTCAAACACACGCACCCTATGTAAATTCTAATATTATTTAAGTATATATAATTTTTTCACTAAATTAAGAAAATTTACATAATTAATTCATAAATAATTATAATTAATTAAACTAATCGATTTTATATGCAATTAGAGATATAAATGGAAAAGAACTTCAAGGTTAATGCATTCGATTTGAATACACGATCTGGTATATAATTTTTTCTTAATTACACACACACACATATATATTAATATTTATTAATTATTTAATTTTAATTAATTATCGCTAATGCAAAGAGGTATAACTGAGAGATAATCGTCCGTTAACCTATAGTTATTTGACATTTATTAACATTTACTTATTTCATATATTTTATTATAATTTATTTCACACATATATATTAGGAACTATAAATTATATATATTTTTCACAGTTTCATATTTTTTAAATAAATATAAGTATTAATAATGATTAAAATATATAAAAGCTACATATTTTAATTCAAATAATATTAATTAAATAATTAATAAAATATCAAGATTTATATTAAAGTCTCAAAATAAATGAATATGTGGTGATTTCATTTTAATTTCCAACACAAATAAAATAATAACAAGAACACTTCATTAATTTTTTTAATAATATAATATTTGAATTTACTTAACTCAAAATTTATATATACATTGCTCAAAATATTATATAAAATAAACTTTGTTTCATTTTGATTAATAAATTTATCTTTCTTTTTTTCAAAAACTTTTATATTTAATCAATTAATTGAAGTTTAATAAGGGTATTTATGTAATTATAAATTTTCTTATATAATTTCACAATTCTATTATATCTATTGATATAATTGAAACCTATTGTAAAGTTTCACACTATGTTAAAATTAAAATTAAATAAACTAATATTAATTTATTGGTTATAAAAGTCAGAGTGGAACTGTTTTTATAAGGCTTATAAATACATATATATTCTTAAATCTTTAAATAGCGGTGTCAAAATGAAAATTCCCGTTGGTTTAAAATTAAAACTAAAATATTTAATATATAATTTATAAATTTAATTTTAAAATCAGCAATATGATTTTAATACAATGTAATATGTTTAAATAATATTTAAAGTGAACTATGAGGTAATATCTCTTTAATAGAATATTCTTATAAAGGTAGAGTTTGACACATTGTATTTGACTAGTTGACCGGCAGCAAATATTGACCACTCAGTCAACCGAGGCGCTCATTTGTATATAAGTAGCCTCCACACCATACTCATCTCAAGTATGGATATCTTTCCGTCCTCGTTTATCTTTCTCTTCCTCATTGTGACAACATCCCAAGCAGCAACTAGATCATGCAATGCCGGCGATAGCAAATCCCTTCTGCTCTTCAAATCCTCGGTAACAAACGACACAAAAGGTACGCTCCGGAACTGGATTCCATCGACCGACTGCTGCAAGTGGACGGGAATCAGGTGCAACCGAACAACTGGCCGGGTGTCCGAGATCAAACTCAGCAACGGTGAACTCCACGGTACTGTTCATGAATCCCTCGGCAGCCTGGGTTACTTAAGGAACCTCGACCTCTCCTACAACCATCTCACAGGCAGCATCCCAGCCTCACTAACCAACCTCGCAAGGCTCGAGCTGCTGGACATCGCCTACAACTACGGTCTCACCGGATCTCTACCTGTGGACATCGGTAAGATGACAAACCTGGTAAGAATCCGTCTGCAATCCAACAAGCTCACCGGGACCATCCCGGAGTCGTTCGGTAACCTACGCAGCTTGGTCTACTGCGAACTCGACAACAACCTGCTTCACGGTCCGGTGCCTGACAGTTTCACCCACCGAACTACCTCCCTTGCGCTTCTCGATCTGTCCGAGAACAAGCTGACCGCTCTACCGAAAGAGTTATCGAATCTAAAGAGGCTGGGTATACTCTACCTCGGATCAAATCCTTTAGACGGGTTCAAGTCAGTGGAAGGGATTAAGACTTTACCTTTCCTCGGTGAGCTTCACCTCAACAATGACGGACTCGCCGGTGCAATTCCCTACTGGGTAGCCACACTGAATCTCCGACAATCTGATGATTTTCTCACTTGTATCCTCGACTTGTCTGAGAACTTAATCTCCGGTAGCATTCCCCCGGTGCTCGGGAACATGACTAACCTTGAAGGCTTGCAGCTACAGAAGAACAGGTTGCGTGGAGTGATTCCCAAGGAGCTCCTGAATCTGCAGCTTAGGTGGTTTAATGTCTCACACAATATGTTGCACGGACAGATTCCGCAGGGAGAGAGCTTTACCTCGCTTGATCCGTCCTCCTTTTCTGGGAATAATGGACTGTGTGGGCGTCCCCTTCCTCCTTGCTCTTCCTCATAGACACCTTGACCACTTAACAGCAAATGCCCAAAAGAGGCACCTAAATAAGTACTATATCATTAGCAATCTCTCTCTCTCTCTCTCTAACTTACACGCACGCACGCACGCACGCTCTTACATTCTTGTATTTGACTCGTACTTGGCACCCCACGCTCTGTATGGTCACTCATCTGCATATGCAGAGAGAGAATGGCCTGCTGTTTGGGTGTACATGTGTACGTACATAAACATGTACATGTGCATATGCAGGAACTATATCATTAGCAAACTCTCTCTCTGCAACGTACACACACACGCACGCACTTACATTCTTGTACTTGACTCGTACTTGGCACCCGACGCTCTGCATGGTCACTCATGTGCATATGCAGAGAGAGAATGGCCTGCTGTGTGGGTGTACGTGTGTACGTACATAAACATAATATATACATATACACATGCAGGAATGTAATAAGGATGAAATTCATGTTAAATATTTTCTTACATGCTGTCTTTTTCTTTTCTCCTTTAAACTTAGGATGTTCAATGTTTCCTAGCTTAAACTAAATTACCACGTAAAGTATAAAATGCCTTTGCTTACAGTGCCGGTTCACATCATAACTTGCATTTCAGTCACTCCACTTTGCACCCGTCATATTAACAAAGAAAGACAATCTATCTGTAGCTTCGTCGATCTGTATACATAAAATATAATTAATAAGTCGCTATCGCTATATATATATATATATTATATATATATACAACCTACCACTTTTTGTGTAGGACGACCAGCTCCATGTCCAGCCTTAGTATCAATGCGTCCAATAATGGGATTAGTTTGATATGTCGGCTTAGAGCTTTTGATAAGCACATATTGCAAAGTCTGTAACGAACTTACATTAGCAATTTATATAATATGAAAACATTAATTTGGTGTTAACACTTTTAATATCTTCACTATTTCCATGTTAATGAATATTAATACTATATGTATAATATTAGTGTGTGTGTGTGTGTGTGTTATAGTTACCGCAAGCAACTTCAAAGTATGGAGGGGAACGACACGGTCATCGTGGTCGGCGGTAAGCAGCATGGTAGATGGGTACTGAACCCCGTAATTTTCAGGCTTTTCCCAAGGTCTCTTAACATTGTGAATAGGGGAATATCTGCAAATAGAACCAATTAAACATTAACTACATATAATAGTATTATAAAGGATAATATTAACTTATAACTAAAACTTACTTTATCAGCCACTTAAACTCGTCTTCCTTGTCAGAACATCCATAATCAGTTGTCCATGCATGACCTGGAAATAAACACGTTATGTGACGTGCGTGTGATGGATGAGAGAGAGAGTATCACCAATAGTGAACTTGTGAAATCGGAGCATATCCATCACACCAACATGTGCAAGAGCACATCCATAGAGCTCAGGTCTCTGCAAAATGATATATATATATATATATATATATATATATACAAGCGTGTAGTTGTTTATATATAACTCCCCTAATAGATATAACAGAGTTACACACACACAACAATAAACACCTGGTTGATGCATGCAGCAACAAGAAGGCCTCCATTACTGCCACCTTCAATGCCTAGCTTGCTTGGTTGTGTATAGCCTTCTTTAATCAAGTACTCTGAACACGCTTGAAAATCGTCAAAGCAATTCTGCTTGTTAGCAAGGGAACCTGCACGATGCCATTCTTCACCGTATTCCCCACCCCACGAATATTCCCCACAGCAAAAACCACCTGAAATAGTTTTATAACATGTAATATAAGACATTCGTACATACTGCTGAAGTATATTCCACTGTCATAGTAAGGCGTAAGAAGTATCTCTCTCTCTCTCTCACACACACACACGCACGCGCGCGTGTATATATTACATACCCCGCAGTTTTGAATGAGAACTATCCTTGAGGCACTGAAATACGGTGTTATACTGACGTCAAAGCCTCCATATCCGTATAATAATGTAGGATGACTCCCATCAAGTAGAATACCTTTCTTTGCAACTATAAACATAGGTATCTTTACACCGTCCTTACTAGGAACAAAAACCTGTAACATTAACGTTAGTACAATGTGGCATGAGTATGTAAAACATACATACTTATACACAAGATATATGTTATATATGCACAATATGTCTTGACATGACTTCCTCTGATCCACATCTCTCTCTCTCTTTCTCACGCACACACACACCGTACCTGCTTTGTCTCAAATAAAGTTCTATCAAATCCTTTCACGACAGTCTCTCTAAATACAGTGGGTTCTGGATTCTCCTTGGACAAGTCACAGCGGTAAATGACACCAGGAGTAAGAAAGCTTGTAAAACTGTAAAAAATCTCCGAATCCTCTCTTCTCCCCGATAGCGTGGCCAAAGAGCCAATGTCCAGAGGTAGAGTTCTTAACAACTCGCCGCTTACTAAATCTCGTATTTGTAAAACATGCTTAACGTCGCTTAAGTACGAGGTTACCAGCTGCTGCTTGTTAACACAGTGTACAGAATCCAGAACATCCCTTGGAGACTCCGGAATAACATCTGTCCATACTTCAGGGTTCCGAATATCCACTCGCACAACCTTATTCCTATAAGCACGTGTTACTCTGTGTGTATATATTGTAGGTATGTATAGATGTGTGTACACATAGATAAAGAGGTATCTATAAAATCATGTACAAAATACTCAACACACAGACACACACACGATACATACCTGGGAGCGTTTTTGTTTGTCCGGAACGTGAAGATGGGACCGTCATTAGCTACAAGCTCGTACTTGGCTTCAAAATTGTCGACAAGTTTGTGAAACGGTAACAGATCGTTACTTTTAGATATTCCGTTTGGTAAGGAATCTAGTCCGCAGTAATATAGTTTATTGATCGGATCACATCCTTCTTCAATCGAAAGTACCATACGTACTGCAAGAAAACAAAGTAAAACATGTGCACACATACTTATGTGTGTTTTGAAGTTCCTGAAATACCTTGCCATCATCAGTGACTTCAACCCCAAACATCCAATTAGGATTCTCATCGTCCTTCCAGCAAAGTATATCTTCAGACTGATCGGTACCTAGATAGTGGTAATAGACCTGCTGATGAATATTTGAATCCGTCTCAGTCCCAGCATCTTCATCTTTCCTGCACACATCATGTAAATCATTCACATAATGTGGTGTGCGTGCGTGCGTTCCATACACGTACATCCTTAAAAAGAGTAAAGTTACTTACGTTGGAGTTGGATATCGGCAGTAAAAGAAACCTCTGTGGTCATGAGTCCATGTTATTCCGGAGAACTTGACCTGTATATAATATATTAAGAGCCATTCCAAATGCATAGATGTAAGAGTATAATATGGTGTATGTGTGTACAACACACACACACACTGTTATTACATAGAGTAAAGATTTAGATGATTGTAAATTCTAAGCAAATAGGACAACACGCACACGCACACGCACACGCACACGCACACGCACACGCACACGCACACGCACACGCACGGTATATCTACTTACCCAGACACGTATCTAAAGCTTACGCAAGAAGGACATCGCTTTCCATTGTCTTATCGGCAACACGAAGAACTTTAACAGTAACCAGTCACTTCCACTGGCACTTAAACCAACTGCCAAATGCTCTGCATTCTCATTGAAGGCATATGTAGACAGTGCAACAGTTCATCATCACTAAGCGTGTTAGGGTCAAGAAGAACCTCGGCTTGGCATCTAATGAATCCTGAAAGTTTTAAGAATATAGTTTAAGGACCAAAGATACGTGTGTGTTTCGTTTATATATATAATCTCTCCAAGTACATATGATGTTAATATATACAAATACTTCAGGTTTGTATATATTATTATACGATGTATATATAAACCAACGGACCTGAATGTAAAGAACGCTTTGTGGTTCGAGACCCTTATTATAGAAGAAGAAGTATTTATCAGCCTTTTTAAAAGGGCAGCCATACTTGGGATAATCAAAAACCTCGGTCATCTTCTTCCTCATCTCCTCTCTAAACTCAAATGTGTTCAGCACTGAGTCCGTTAACTTCACTTGCTGAGCTACAAATTCCTTGGTCTCCTCCGAATCTGGGTCCTCCAACCTATACACAATGTGTGCATATATGAGCGAGAGAGAGAGAGAGAGAGCCATAACACACACGTACCATCTGTATGGATCAGAAATATGAACACCATGGTAATTGTCAATAACGGATTCATCACAGCGGGCATCTGGGCATATAAGTGGTTCAGGTTCTGCTAAATGACCCCATGTCTTGCGGACAGACTCTACTCTTAAGGTATTGAAGTTCCGTGTGGAGATTAAAAACTCAGTACGAAATGTCCAAGTTAATGCTCTTGTGAGTCTGCAAGAGCATCGAGTCAAACAATGACACACGCATGCACACATGTATATGTATATAGAACATGCGTTCATGTTTAGAGCAAAAACCAAGGTGGAAGATAAAAATAACCAAATCTACAGCCTGACATGTACAACAGCCTGAAACAAGACATCTCTAATTAAAAATCTATAAAATAGCTTTTGTGAGACTGAAAGAGCACCATAAGGCCGAGTCAAACAATGACACACACACACACACACACACACACACACATGCATATGTGTGTAGAACATGCATTCATGTTTAGAGTAAAAAAACAAGGTGGAGATAACAAGAACCAAATCTACAGCATGGCATGTACAACAGCCTGAAACAAGACATCTCTATCAAATAAATTTATGGAAGAAAAAAAAACAAATAGAATAATACAAACTCTGAGACTGCAAGAGCACCATAAGGCCGAGTCAAACAATCACACACACACACACACACATGTATATGTATATGTATACAGAACAGCATTCATGTTTAGAGTAAAAAACGATAAAACAACTACAGACATGTACAACAACCTGAAGAAAAGCCGAGATCTGGCAGAACAATGTACAAGACATCTCTATCAAACAAATTGTTGAAATAAAAAAACAGAATACAGTAAAAATCTATATAAAAAAAAACTGAAATACAATTAACAAAGATTAGCAGCCTTAATTAATCGGATTTACCTAGTCGATGACGCGCCTCCAAGAACCCTAAAAATCCTTCGCTGTGTTACACATGAACAAAGGCCGCCTTTTAAATTAAACATGGCCATGTCCGTACACCGGCGGCTGGTGTACGGCACTCTGTAGTATAACGGTACCGTTCCCTGGCCTCCGGGGCGGAATGTCCAGGCGAATGCGGTCGATTGGTGTTTCAGAATTTCCTGTTCAACACGTTGACGGCCAGGATTGCGCACCTGGGAAAAAGCATATTCAATAACGTCACGAGCAGTTCATTGGGATACCAAATTCCATGAATAATTAAGAAAATGAGATATATATATATGTGTTCATAATGTACAGAAGATGTGCACATTGAAAATGAAAGCTATAAACTACCCAGTGTGTGTTACAGTGTGCGAGTGTCGACATTCTTTTAAAATGTATAGCCCTTTATGTCGACATAGTTTAAATTAAAATTAAATAATAATTAATATGGACATTAATATGTCACGAAACATAGGTGAAAAAGGAATGAAAACAACGTGGAATATTTCCAGAGCGTATATTCTATGCAACGTTTAGTGCGTAAGAAAAGATTCCAGAATATATATTTATATAGATATATATTTGAAATATAAAATTAAAATGTGTTCTAGAAAGTTAATGTGGAGAATAACTAGTTTGACCTTGGATGACCTCGAGAATTGTGGATGCAGCACGTGTTAGATTTTGTTCTAGCGTGTTTAATATTCTGCTTCGTGTTGACGAATCCATGTCGCCACTGTTCATCTCATTCTCCACTTCCCTATTTAAACACGTCGTTCAGAGTGCGTGCGTGCGTGTGTGTGTGCGTGTGTGTGAGAGAGAGAGAGAGCTGTACGTCATTATATCTCACACTATGTATATGTATAGACATACAACTGCACACAAACACAAACGCACTACATATACGTGTAGCACAGGAGTGTATAAGTCCTACATATGCACATTTACCAGAGCTCTCTCTCTCTGTCTAATGTAAATGTACTTGTGTATTGCTAAAGCACCCCCTCAACACACACACACACACGACTCTTAAAAGCCATTGTGTGTGTGTGTGTGTGTGAGAGAGAGAGAGAGAGAGTGCTGCTGGGATATGTAATAACCTTCTGTGTGTGGTAACCGAATACGATATGTATAGACATACAACACAATATAGAATGCACACACACATACAAATGCACTACATATGTGCATGTTGCACAGGAGTGTCTAAGTCCTATAGATGTACATCACCATCTCTCTCTCTCTGCGCGCTACGTGTCCTTGTGTATTGCTAAAGCACCCCCTCCCCATACACACACACACGACTCTCTAAAAGCTATATTTGCAACAAAAGATAGACAATATAATATATACATATGTATATCACACATGAATATAGATGTGTGTTCCTACTATATGCATGTATCCATATATTCACACACACAGACACGCAGGCACACACGCACGCACATAACTTACTTGGAAATACTTTGCATGATTTGCGCAAGTTTAGCAGGAGAGCAGAGTCAGTTGCATGAAATATTCTCCGTGTTTGGATGTCGAATATTCGCCTCTTTAAGTTCACGATTTTCTGCAATCATCCTTGCAATGGACTCAACTATGTTGTCTTCTTCACAACTGCTCTCATCTCCATGTATATTCTCCGTATATTCCAAGTCTTTGTCCGTCTTTAAGTATGGAATACGCTCGAGTTTGAAGACATATCCAAAACTGCCTTGGAAATGCAGGCCTACACATAAATAAACAAAAACAAACTAGTAATTAGAATTAAAGCATTTATTATTCATTTTGTAGCATTAAAATTAAACATTAAAGCGTTTATTTCATAATAAGTTCAAGCTTCATCACCAACCTGTGATTCTTTAATATTTTCCAGAAGCTCGAGATGTTTGTCCACATTCTTAAATAAAAGTAGGTTTTATTAGTCAATACCATTGTGTGTGTGTGTGTGTGTGTGTGTGTGTGTGTGAGAGAGAGAGAGAGAGAGAGAGAGAGTTTTAATATAATATACACACCGTGTGTATTATTATCATGTGTGAGTAAATTAGGAGCATAAGTAATGCTACATAATTACCTACTTGAATGATTGATCATCTATATTAACATTTATATTAATAAGTTAAAACCTGTGATTGCTTGATATCTTGTGAAGCCTCAATATCTTTAGTCTGCATCATCCATATGAAATCATACAACACATCATATACTTATAATATGTATATATTTCAATAATATTTCATTATTTTATAAACTTTTGGGAAAATCAAAAGACCTGTGATTGAACAACATTCCTTTCGGACTCTGGTTCTGAGTAGATTCTAGACTATCAGAGGAATATTCAGAATCTTTGTTTTGTAGGACGGAGCACCAAAAACATTCAAGTTTATAGCTGCGCCAGTACGAGCCATCCGAGCTAGCCGGTCACTTATTGATTCCTTCTTGCTATCTGATATCATGTATGCATGCACATGTATACACATATATGTATTGCATGTTAAACCATATGCATATATGTGTGTGTGTATATATATATATAAACTTATGTAATAAACAGTATATGACATTTAGTCATGTTAAATGACCATACAAAATATATATAAATTAGCTATATGTATATACATTGTTTATATATACATTTACCTTCTACGTTAGAGCTGGCCTCGGAATAGTTGCTATTCTCTTCAGCTTTAGTATTTTTCTCTACTTCACTATTGCCGTTGATTTTTTCCTCCGAACCCGAACCACCGTTAGATCGTATAACTTCGCATCCTTGGAAGGCTGGTAAGTTGAGTATCAGTTTCCACACATACATGTGAGTGTTAACTACACCCACAGCAGATGCTGTATATCCATGTATCTAGATATATGTACAGTCTTAAACCGTGGTTTGCTCCTTATATAGTCTATTCAGTCTGTGTTCTACATGATATTCACAAGTCTAACCTTAATATTATTTTCCCTGAACACTATAAGTCTTCTCCCACCTTTATGCATTCCCTTTATACCTTCTTCCAGTCCTGAATGTCCAAAGCCAATCTCAAGCTTCGCAGATGTTACTGCAATAAACAATTACTTAAGTACATCTCTCTCTCTCTCTCTCACACACACACGCACGCACGCACGCACGCGCGCGCACACACACCTGAAGTTTCTGTTTCATGGAACAATGGGCCTCTTGACATTGTATATGTTACTTGCACCTGCATGGTTATATAAAAACTAAACACACACACACAAACACACACTTCATGATAACGTACCGCATCACCGTGTTG